>JABXJD010000152.1:1310000-1442178 GCA_013375575.1 Percina caprodes
CAGCTGCACAGGTGACTACACTGACACACAAGAGGATGGAAGGAGGCATTATAAAGGCTAATGTTTGTAAAGGTTCACAAGTCACTGGTGTGTTGTATAATGATTTGAGAAGGGGCCTTCGTTTGTCCAACATTTTACCCCATCAGCTATCTGTCCCAGCTTTTATTTTCTCAGTCCACCAACTTTAAAACCTTGCAGACACACAAAACACAGATGACTGGCTCCGGTCTCTCCACATTCACAGTGTAATTAATGGCAGACAAACAGTCAGCGGATAGTCAGTTCGCTCAGATGAAACCGTCGTGAAGCCTTCAAAATCGAACATTCCTCTCGATCTTTGAGCCCCTGGCCCATTAGCAAAGGTCAGAGACATAGTCAAAGTCCCGGAAGCTGTCCTGGTCTTTGCGGGAAAGCACGCGAGGCTCACGTGGAGGTGTGAGCATCGGAACTTCGGTGGTGAACTCCTCGTCGAAATTGCTAACGTCTTCCTTGCACACAATGGAGGGCACAAAGGGAGGGGCCACTTTCCTTTGCAGCAATGCCTCCCAGTCCACATTCTGGTGGGAGAAGGAAGAAAAAGAGAAATAATTACAAAGTTGAATTCAGAATCTGCAGATTTTCATAGTATTACATATAATTCCTCCAAAGTGTCAAGGACAAGTAAAGCTGTGATGCCAAACTTAACTGTTTTTACTGATCTGAACTATTCACATCTGATTTTGTCTGGCCTTCCGGTCTCCCATAACTACTCACACATAAACACATAAATCCACATATTCTCATTTTATCTATATTCTTATAATTTATTTAATGCATTTGTTGTTTATGTAGCCAACCTTATGCTTGTTTTTGAAATTCAGTCATTAGTTACATTCAATTTGTTGTCTTGTAATTGTAATAGCTTATTATACATTTTCTTCTTCTCTTCCTTAGGTGACATTCCTTCTATAAGCCCCTAGGGGTTTTCTTAATCTCACCTGCACAATCTTTATTTTATATTACTGTATGTTCTTGGGTTACTATTCTCTTGATTTTATTGTGCAAAATAAACAAATTTAAATTCACATCATCAAGGTAATCAGTTTATTCAACCTCGTCATGCTCTCATGCGGAAAAACGCTTAAAAAAAAAAAAAAAAGGTTTAAATTAAAAAAGGCAGCACTTACTCGGAAAAATGGCTGCTTCTTCACCTCTTCTGCATCCTTTTCACCAGATCCCAGTCTTCTCTCTGGGTTCCTCCTCAACAGCTACACACACATGCACACACAAAACTGTGAGTAAGTTGACATCAACCATGTCAGTTAATAGTAAGTGTGTTATGTGTATGTGCAACATTTGACACGTTGCTCATAGGTCATACAGTCAGCAAGAGAAGGAGAAAGAGACTGTCTTTATGTGTGTGTATTCTCACCCTTCTCATGATGCCGATAGCCTCAGTGGACAGGAAGCGTGGATAGCGGACTTCATCATTCACAATGCTGTCAAACACCTCCTCTTCATCATCTCCTGGGAATGGAGACTACACACAGACAAACACACACAAACATAAAATTCACAAATCAAGGTGTCAATCACAATGAACCATGACTATGATGTAAACATCCAGTTCTTTTGGTAAACAGTGAGTAGGAATATAAATAAATCATCTATCTCAGAAGAAATTCAGTCCACTTGAAATACACCTAATTCACCAATGTTAAATTCACATTTTCAAATCCATTTATTAATATGAATTCATATACTTCTCACCTCTCCCACCAACATTTCATAGATAAGGACCCCCAGTCCCCACCAGTCCACTGCCCTGGTGTAGGATGTATCCGTAAGGACCTCTGGGGCCAAAAACTCTGGAGTCCCACAGAATGTGCTAGTCCGGTCCCCGAAGCCCATTCCTACAGACAGAGGCAGAAAGATGAAACTCTTTGAGGCTGAAAGCTTTTAGAAAGATCTTGCAGCAGGCAAAAATAAAATAATGAGCCCATCTTTCAGAAACATCAAAATCCACCTTCTTTACAGAGTCCAAAGTCAGCAATTTTCACATAACCATCTGTGTCTAGCAGCAGGTTGTCCAGCTTGAGGTCTCTGGAAGAGAGGGAAGATAAAATATTCACAGTATTTCACTGAGTACGGCTGAGAGTACACAGGGAGTATAAGAGAGATAGCGAGACAAATAGAGACAAAGACAGACAGAGAGACAGAGAGACAGACAGACAGACAGATATACATCTATGGACATATATAGATATAGGTTTTTACATCCTAATTATCATAGCTTGTAACTCACCTGTACACAATCTTATGGTCATGGAGAAACTGAAGTCCAAGAACTACGCAGGCTGCATAAAACCTGAGGTCAAACCAAAAAAACATTATTACTAACCTGCAATAAAATCAATGTAAAGCTCCTAATGAGTAGAAAACTGAGAATACACCACTACCACCTCCAGTAAATGCATATCTGTGACAGTTGTCAGTGTAAAAGTAGTAGGCTTTTGGTTTTGGTCATGTTTACTGACTGACAATGACAATGCATGAACGAATGTTTTGGATACCATGGAAATTTAATAAAAACTGGTTTAAAGGCCAGGGTTTTCCAGACTTTATTTCTTTAAAGCCCTGCACTCACGGACAGAATAACTGAACACATGTCGGGGTGTGAAGGGCCTTTAATGAAATATTTAATATAATATTCCATATGGAAAAAAAATACTAGAAACAGCTTTTAGTATGATGCAAGTGCAGCTGTAGCTAACATAAGTCTTCATAAGGCTGAGTTAGACAAATTAAAATATTTTCCAAAGTTACAATTGTTTTAGTATTAAATGTACTTTCTGTTCTTTTGCCTGGACTGTTTCCTTGCTAGGTTGCAGTAGAGAAACACTTACACAAACGGGGAATTTCGTACTAAAAAGGACTACATTTAAAAAATACCAACTTGATTTGTCAAACTCTGACTTCTGATGCTTTACATAAGCTTTGGAATCTTTTTTTTTTTTTTTTTGCACAGAAAGTGGGTTTTCTCACCGCTTATATTAAATAGGCCTTGTTTACAGCAGACATGTTGTTATTCTATAGCAAGAAAAGCAAAATTGTATTTAATAACATTAATTATGGCTGAATCCCACTTAGGGGAGGTCCTGGTATTGTGCATGCAGGCTCACTGAGACACTTAATGGAACTGAGCCCGGCGTTATTGGGATTTTCCTGCTCTGATAAGTCAACATGTCTGAAAAAGCTTTATTACTATGAAAAATCATCTCTTTACAGCCAGTACAGACAAGATGAACAATTACAGCAACCAACAGTGCTTTCAATATAGATAAGGGCATGTTTTGAGACAGACTTGGAAAACAATGTGGCTCCTTTAACTACTGACTTTAAAATGGCCATGAAAGTAGGACTTATTACAGCCATTTAGAATTTTCTCTCTCTTTCTCAAAACACACACACATATATTCACACACAGATGTTACATACACGGCTCGTGGCTCTGTGAAGACGTCTGTGTGGATATGCATCATCAGGTCGCCTCCTGCTGTGTACTCCATAACAAAACACACATGCTCTGGAGTCTGGAAGCAGGCAAACAGGTTGACGAGGAACGGATGGTGCGAAAGGTTCACAACCTCAAAGATACGCTTTTCGCACATTAGACTGCAGGAGTAAAGAGAGAAATAGTGGAGGGGATGAGGAGAGCAAGGGTGGAGGGGAAAGACACAAACAGGAAGTGTTGGGATGGTGGAGGTGGAAGGCAGAGAAGGATGGCAGGATGCAGAGGATGATTTTGGATCATGTGGAGGAAAAATGAGAGGCATTTACACATAATTAGATAGACACCCACACTCATACTACAGATTAAATGTAATCATTGTGATTCAGGGCACAGGCGCACAGACTAAACAGAGAAATGTATTATTGACGCTCAAAGATCCAGGCTAAAAAAAACAAAACAACAACCACCAATCACACAAACACAGGAACATGGCAGGTAAGAAACACATCAACGCAAACCTTTCCACTTCATCCCGAGCTACGATATCTCCTTTCTTCAGGGCTTTGATGGCGTACATTGTGCCCGTCTTCTTGTATTCTGACAACAACACCTGGAGACAAACACATGCAGCAACAACTCGGTTAGTTCCAAAACAAACAAAAGTACAAAACCTCTACAAAGTAAACTAATGGCTTCTAGATATGCATGTTATGGTTTTAATGAGAAAGAGAAATGAAAACTCTCAATTGATCAAAATGTTACAATACGGTCTGAATTGTGTCAGTGTCAGTGTGTGTTGTTGTTTTGAATAATCATCAATCATATTAGGTTCATAACATCCTTCAGCCAAGCCATTTTGCATGTGATATTAAACATTTGACAAAGAAAAAAAAGAAGGGTGCCATTAAATGCAAGTGCAAATATGTACTCAATACAAACAAACACAGGCACTTGGTGCCATAAGCCTTTTACAAAATGCCTCGAATGTTTGGTTTTGATGTAATTATCACATCAATTTCTGACCTGTTTGATAAACCTTTTTTCAACAGTTGAAAAGTCAAAACAAAACAACACAGGCCATTCATCAAACTGTACCTTCCCAAAGTGTCCCCTGCCCAACACAGCAATCAGCCTGAAGTCCTGGAGAGACAGAGGACCTTTCCTCTGCTTACTGGAGAGACCGATGCACAGTCAGCAGAAACATTTATAGTGGATACCAAAAAATAAAAGAAAAACAAAAGATTAAATAAATTCATATAAATTGCTTGGATCGCATGACAGCATAATTTGTCCTTGCAGACATGGGAACTGTGAGCGTGGGTAGAATGGTAGCCATCATTCAGTTTTATTATCCACAGCAATCATGTCAAAATGTCTTCAGTGAAAAAGGCCAATTATCAAACGTATACAGACAAGAATGCATAAGGATGCAGTGTTTATGTGCGTGTACCTGCCGACAGATGGGGTTTGGACAGGGCACTCAGGGGTGAGGTCTGGGGGGGAAAAGGGCTCGATGACTGGCAGTCGGTCCTATCAGGGGACATGCCAGGAAAGAGACACAAAGGAAGAAACACAGAGAAAGACATACAGAGAGAGAGAGATATTGAAAGTCAAGGGACACATGGTTTCATGAGGGATGTGGCATTCAGCCTTCCAGTGAGCACAATTCACTTGTTGTTCCTGCTCCGTTCCTTCATTTTTTGTTTTTGAGACAATGTAATCAAGTGCATGCCTGAAAGGGAATCCACATGGCTGTGTTTTTGTGTCATGTTTGACTTCTGTCCCTTCTTTGTCTCACAGAACAAAAAAGTTTTCAATTGATCAAATTTAACAACCCAAGCTGCCTCTGAGAGACATCGCTATGTAACCCACGTGTGGTTGCAGCTGTCGCTGTGGTCCTGCTACATGTCCTGCGATGCCCTATTACATCCTGCTACGCTTTGTGGTGACCTGCTACGCTATGCTGTGCCTTGTAATGCCGTGCAGTACTTTGCTATGACATGAACTACTACAAACTACTATTTTTTTTTTTTAGTCACTGTTCCATTATCTTTTACTGTGACTGTTATTGCCACTTTTCATTTCAACCCCAACCGGCCCGTCAGGCACCGCCTACCAAGAGCCTGGGTCTACTCTATCTGTAGTGTCTCGAGATAACTCTTGTTATGAATTGATACTATAAATTGAATTGAATAGATATTAATGTGTTGATGCATCCCATATCTTAGTCTTTGATGCAGAACAGTCTTACTTGTGGATCACAGCTTGAGCCATTAATTCCATGTTAAATAGAGAGATTCCCTTCATCCCACAGCAAACAGCGTGGATTTACTACAGTAGACCCCCACACACACCTCCCCCATTTCTTCCTCTCTCTCTGTCTGTCTCACCGGGGTAAGTGCATCCATGTCTCTCTTGTAATCGCCTCGTATCGGAGAGTCGCTGTCCAGACTCAACTTCTCCACTGACACCTCCCTGAAAAATTTACACAGACACAAACAAACAGACCAACACAGCGATGCAAACAGACAAAATGGACAGAGACAAACACAAAAGGGTTGTTAGACGGGGACAGAGAAAGCATCACATGCTTTATACTTTGCCAGGAAACACAAGGAAAAAAGGTTCAAGGAATGCTGCTGCATTTGATAGCAAAGTCTGACTGATGGCCATCAAACATTACACATAGACGCTGCGTGTCTAGTACAATGAAGTGGAGTGCATGCATCTGTGTGGCTTATGCATTGTGTGTGTGTGTGTGTCTCACCCAGAGTTGAGTGTCAGGCTGTGTGCACTGGGACTGTAGGTTCCTGAGTTGTTGACAGTAGGAATGGCGTTTCGAAGCAGCCTCACCCAGGTCCCGATATCCACATTCATCTGACGAGCCCGAATGAATGCCTTGCCTGGAAACACATGTACATATACACATCTAGAGTCAATGATGTACAGTATGTTTCCCAGAGCATATCATCAGATCATCAGATTTTTTAATTTCTGTTTGTGAAGGTCAAGAGGCTTCTAGATAATATTCTATGCTTATGCAGAACATGGGGGAATGGAGCCTACACAGCCCTCAAAAAGACATGGGAAAGGGATCTAAGTATTACACTGGATGATGAGGAGTCACGCGATGTGAGGGTGCCCCTCATTCAGGTCAAGATTATGTATTGCTTCTGTTGGACTTCCTCCAGATTGTTTACAAGTGGTCTGAAAGACACACCAAATTGTTGGAAGTGGAAGACAAAGGACCACCAATAACAACATGTCCTACGGTCCTGTGATAAGGTCCAGGAACATTGGACCGGGATACATGATAACCTATGTTAGATTGTAGTGCCCAAGGTTCCATTGAGCCCAAGATTATTTGTGCTGTGAGATTGGATCAGTCCTAAAAAAGATGGATTGGCACATAAGAAACTGGGTCTAGCTAGGGTTGCGGCATTAGATGTCATTTGATTGAAAATGAGCTTTCTGGAGGGCTCCGAAGAGAGACGTGTATGGTGGACTTTTATACATGTTCATTTGGTTTATTGTGACTAAATATTGTAGTTACTGTGTCATCTCTTCTTGATTTCTGTCTGGGTGGGTGGTGATGACAAAGGGTGGTTGTGTGTTCATGTTGCGAATTGTATGTTAAAACATTAAGAATTGTTAATCAAAAAAAATGTAAATTTTATTTCTATTTTCCCTGACTAATTAGCAACACTTTCTTTAACCTAAAATTGTAATGTAAACATTTCACATCTGTCTATATGTGTTACATTAAACGCACATCTTTTAGACTATTACGTCTGTACATTGCACTTATTCTCTAAATTTCATACTGTGAACTTTGGCGCATTCCCTGGTCAATATTTAGCATATTCCTGCACAAAATAGTTATATTGTACATAATTGTTTTAAAAAAATATATATTTTATTGCAGTTTTCTATAGTAATTTTTTTTGTCTTTTACAGTAATTGGCTTTTACTTTAATTCTTTGACTATGTTTTAATTCTGTGTATGTGAAAACCTACTTGGCAATAATGATTTTTGTATCGTCATGGTGTATTAATTTTTATAGATAGTACAAATCTTAAAGGGGTAACATTTAAAAACAATGAGGGTGTAGGGATAAAATAATAAATTAACACATAAAATAATATACATTTCAAATGATATTCCAAAACCTCCTTGATAACTGGAAAGAGTTGGACTAGTGTTTCTCATTAGTAATCAAAGACCTTTCCAGGTTTTGGATCAATTGTTTTTTTTCTTAATGTAGATTTTCTGCTTGATTTGAATAGATCTGTTACAGCTTGTTTAAATGAAGTACTTCCTATCTTTGTTTTTAGTCAGCGCTGCATACTTAAAGTTGTCATCATCGTGAAGCAACAAGATGATTTACTCACCATTAGATGGTGCTGTTGTCTAAATAAAACCGGGGACTGAATAGCAGTAGTGTTTCTTCCCATCCTAGTTATGTTTTTTTGTCTCATTAAGAGAAAGCCAGTTTCAGCACAACTGATGTTTGTAAATTTCAAAAGGTCATCTATGTAAACTGTACTGACACTGTAATTATTCTCAAGACCAGCATATTTTTCTGTGCTTCCTCTCCGTCTCACCTTGCTGCTTGGAAAAGACCTTCTTCTGCCTCTGGAGGCGAGGGACTCTCTCAATGACTGGGTTGAAGAAGGTCACCTGGAGAACACACACACACACACACACACACACACACACACACACACACACACACACACACACACACACACACACACACACACACACACACACACACACACACACACACACACACACACACACACACACACACACACACACACACACACACACACACACACACACACACACACACACACACACACACACACACACACACACACACACACACACACACAATTGAACCTTTCAAGTATGACATATCAAAGCAATGTTGTTCATGTTGCGTGTGTGTGACAGCTTGTGAGTCTTTGTGTAGGCAGGTGTACAGTGGCACATTTGAATATCTGTGTGTATTTATAGCACTTCCATAGACAAGTGTCATGTATGCAAGGATCTGCATCTGTGTCCACCTTTGTGTGGCAGTCCCTTTCCCCATTTTTTGATGTAGTGTGTGTCAGTTTATGTCAAGGTTTGTGTGTGTGTATGTGCATGTAACTCGGCCAGCAGCAGGCCTTGAGGCTCCAACATTTGCATATCTGTGTGTATTTATAGCACTTCCATAGACGGGTGTCATGTATGCAAGGATCTGCATCTGTGTCCACCTTTGTGTGGCAGTCCCTTTCCCCATTTTTTGATGTAGTGTGTGTCAGTTTATGTTAAGGTTTGTGTGTGTGTGTATGTGCATGTACCTCGGCCAGCAGCAGGCCTTGAGGCTCAAGCTCGAGCTGAACTCTGTGTTTCTGGTTGTCCAGGAACTCCTCCAGCTTCAGGTACTTCAAAGCACACAACGAGCGATAGTCCTTCCAGTAGACTGCAATCTCCATCTCCCTCGACTAAAACACACACACACACACAACTGTGGTAACTGTTGCAACCACCTAAAAGTATAAAAAAAAAAAAAAAAAATAAATGTATGTGTAAGTACTGACCCTTTCCAGCTCAACAGTGAAGGTCTGGTCCCAGGCCTGTTCTCCCACAGTCCTCCAAGGTGTCTGGCCCACCACACTGTTGTCCAGCTTTAGCACGGCACTCACCTCAGCTGCACACGCACAAGCACACACACTATAAGAACATTTGATCCTCTTTTTTAACACAACAATTAACAAACAATACACTGCGACATAGGAATACAAGCACATTTGATCCTCCATAGATGACATTCCTATACAGAATGTGGCACTTCAGCTCTGTCCACTATAAAAATAAAAGCTACTGTATGCTCACGCTCCAACAATACAATTCACAACAATACAATTTAAGTATTGATTAATGAGACACTGCAGAAAAGGAAATACCTAAAAAAGCTGGCTGTGAATTGTTTGCTCAGGGTACTGAGGCAATTCAGTTAAATTTGTTGATGTTGCGGACTGTGCCATTAGGTGTTAGCATTGACCCACAGTACCTAAAGTGACGGTAAGTCTTAATATAGATTTGCTACTTAGCTATTTTGCGCTGAAAGTGACAGTATGTGTTACACTATTTGTGATGAAAAATATCCAAAATCAAAAGAGCATTTGAACAAAATTTTATATTAGGGAATATTTATTAGCATTAAATGTTCTTAGAAGATTAAACCAAACACGACACACACAGGCACACACACTTACAGGAGAGCTCGTCTGTCTTGCTGGGTGTCTTCCCGCTGACTGAGCCGCTCCTTCCGTAGAGTCCCTTGCTGCCTCTCATGAAGGACCTGGTGTCTCCAGGGCTGTAGCAGGGCAACATGACAGCTGTCCCTTTATTGCGACCTGGAACCACTTCCAACAACCCCCCACAGCCCAGCACCTGCACCTGTAAAGTACCTGAAGACAGAGGGGAAGTCACATAAACAAATCTGTGTAAATTCAAGACTAATCTCCGTGAACACAAACATAGATATGCAGATTTACAAAGATCAGGTGCAACCGGAAAAGCCTAACACCTTCTTCCTACAGATAGCCATCAGTGGTTGGACATAAACAGAAACCTGCATCACCGGCTTAAAAATCACTGAACAAACCCATCAAACATTATATACACATTATATTCTTACTCTATACATATTTTTTGGCTATCATTTGAATCATATTCACTCACGCTAGAATAAATATGTCTTTCAATTTCATTATTTGTATGTCTTCTTTTTGCCACATGATAGTATTACATGTATTTTCCTCTGTTAAGGCAATTGAATGTCTGATGCACAATAACTCCTCTTCTAATGTTCAGAGTTGTGTATGAAAAGATTAAAATAATCTGTGCTTTCTACTGCACAGTGTAAACAAACTAGAGCGTGTAGTATTTTTGATATTATATTATAAGCAGAATTTAAACACAGCGAGACATGATTTTGAAACCAAGAAAAGTTACCAATTTATTTGTCAGTAGTCTCCGAGAATATTCAAATAGTATTTTCATTTTAAAATAGCAGGAGGGAAAACCTCATCTTACCTCAATACAATGGCACCACAAAGACACAAACTAAGGTCTTCAATGACACTTCTTTGTAATTTCCACAGTGGCAGCGTGGTAAATGTCAACACCAATGTCTTTTACCGTAGGCTCTTATGCTCATCTACACCATGTAATACAGTGCTTTACATGTTGTCATAAATACGCATTTGTCGGTGTGTGTATCGATGCTGACTCCTTGTGGTGTGAGCTTGCTTTACTTTTGCATTACGTACCAGTGAGAGGAGAGGGCTTGCTGAGGGTGCTGTACTGGTTGTGGTGATAGGGGGCGCCATGGCGAGAGCTGAAGACAGGGGAGGAGGCCAGGACTAGCTCCTCTTTGATGACACTGGCCTTGGGATGGTCCTCAGGCAGCTCTGCCAGACGCTGGTCTAGAGAGTCCCTCAGCAGGTCCAACCGCTGAGAGGCTTCGCTCAGACGAGATTGCGCCTACAGAGCATCAACACAGAGAAGCTATAATACACATTTACATGCATTGGGTGACATTAAGTAAACTATTGCCTCTCTAAACAATTTCTTGGCCCATGTAATCTTTCCCTCCGATCATATTTAAGTCACATTTTCACAATAACAAACTATGAGTATTGTTGTAACACTGTCCAGTAAAGAGGCTCTATACCACAATATACTGCATAAAACTACACTACTACTTTGATATTTGCTTTTCAGCCTTTGCATTTGACATAGTTTGATATTTTCTTGAAACAACGTGATTCGTGACTGTAAAAATTGGGTCTGTGTGTGGTTGAGGGAGTTCAAGAAACCTTTGAACAACAAATACGATGTACGATTATTTGGAGTTCAGACACCTTATAATGCGATAATGCTGTAAAAACGGTTGAACATAAAAGTACGATGGTACAGGGTGGAGAAAAGAACAGAACACAGGCGTTAAAATGGGTTTGTCTAGAGGTAGAGCTAGAATGAAAGAAGTTCTTCCACAGCTTTGCATTAACAAATGTGAGTTTTAGGAAGGGTGTGTGGCTGCAGGATGTGTGTCGGTGTCTGTCCAGTCCTACCTCAGACAAGGCTTTCTTGTCCTGGACCTTGTTGGCCCCCAGGAGCTTGAGCACATTTTTGGCCCCCTCAGCAACAGCATGCTCCACCCTGTAGTGATGCCTGAGCTCTTCAATACGCAGCTCAATCCCACAGAGGTCCTGGTTACCTGCAATGTTAGGACGGACAAATCACATTACTGTGCATCAGAGTAGAGGCTTTTACACAATGCAACTGAGGCTGTAATATCATAGCAACTTTCACTCAGTTATACTCTATAGTTCAATCTTGGCAGGTGCACGTTAAGACTTCAGACTTTGTTTTGGCAGTGGCGTGAGCTACGGAACTCCCCTGGGCATACTAAGTTAGGTTAATGCCTTAATGCATGTCATGCATTACACAAGAGCCAGACAAAGAAAACATTTGCAGCGCCCAAAGGGAGGTGAGCAGCCCCTGAGTGCTCCCCGGTAAACAACATTAACTTCAGTTCCAACCTCTCCAAACCTTTCCAAATAGCTTTCTCATTCCCATCTTCAAAAGCCAACAAAACCCCTCATGTCCATTTTATCTTTAATGTTTTTGTGAGATTTTATGTTGAGATTTAAATAAAATCATATTGCCATTAAGTAACGAGTTTGTTAAGCCATTGAGAATAAAAACAAAATGAGGGATATCTCAAATATTTAAATATGATTCCATTTAATTTTAAGGTAATAACAGCTTGTTGTCCAGTATGAAATATAATTTTAATATTTCCTGTTGCTGCCACGGGTTACATCTACCCCTAATTACATAGATGTTTTGAATGGGAAATATACTAATAATAATAATAATAAAAACACAAATAAGGTGTTGAAAATGCCACTTTTCTGATTATGATGTGACAAAGACCTACTTACATGCTTTAGGAGGAGACATTCGATATGAAACGCCAGTGCAAAAATTATAACAATTCCTTTTAACAATTTCATATTTCCAGTCACTCTCCACTGTAGACTAACAGCCACCTCAGAATGTAACCAACACCACTGATAAAACTCTGACAATTGGTCAGATAGATCAAAGCAAAAATTAGGTGCAATGCTATCAGTCAAAAGGAAAAAACATACTCAAGCTCCATCACTCAGAAAAACAGACATCTGGTCAGCCTCAGAGTAACACCTGTGAAGCTTAATTACAGCGGAGTAGCAGCCTCTCACAGTGGGCAACAAACACAATGGAGCACATAGATATGGGGAGAGGAGGCATGAGATAAGGAAAAGGACAATAGGATAAATAGTATTCAAAAAAGGATACATTTGCATACCAGGTTAGTAAAGAGGAAGGACAAAAGAACACAGAGGAGTGATTCAAAAATGATTTTTATGACTTATGAGTTGTTCAAGCACTGCACGAGACAGGAGGAGAAAGAAAGGAAAAGGGGGAGGTAGGGGTGGTGATGGATGTGGATGCTTTTATCTCCTAATAAGGTGTTCTGCCTGGAGCCCAGACCCTGCTAGATGACCCCTTTACCGGGTGTGGTGCCTGGAGACGGTCTGTCTGTGTACATTATACACACAACCTGTGTGTGTGTGTGTGTCTGTGTGTGTGGTAAAGAAAGAGAGAGAGAGAGAGAGAGAGAGAGAGCAAGATCCAGAGACTACAGTATGTTAATAGTTATATTACAGGAAATAAAAACAAACTACCTACAGAAAAAGTATAGAAAGACATATACTCTATATATACAGTATAATCAGTATTTGTACATAATAGAAGTTAAAGTTTTGGAGAACTAAACTTTATTAAACCAAACCACAAATTTAGCGTTGCACTGCCTAGACTGTCGGACTAACGTCAGGAATCAAATCTTTTTTATTCCACGCGTTCTTCTTTCATTGTTAAAAAATAATGTGGGTGCCACGACCCACATTATCCGCATGATGCTATTAGCGGCTAATGCCGATAGCCTCAAGCAGAGATGCGGAGCAGCTACAGAGGTCTGGTAGGCTTACTTCTTCTTTTTTATTTTTTTTTTTTTTTTTTTTTTAAAACTCCACACCCCCAAATCCTTTTCATTTTTAAACATGTAGTCTTTAGCCCCAACTGACGCTCACTTGAAGCAGTTTATTAGATTCACATGACTTCCTTTGGAGGCTTTAGAGAACTTTTTTTCACATTTACAGCATTACTCCGCATAACCTCTAAACAAACTTTGATGTGTAAAATCAGTGGAGTTCCCCTTTGCGTACAAAATCATAGTTGCCCAGTCTGGTCATTAACATCTATAATAATATTTTTATTGTGTGAAGGGACATTCAAGTCATTTAAACCCAATAGGTTTTCCACATGGATGACACAGAGGGATAAAGTATGGCCCTTAAATAATCCTTCCAAATGGCCATTATCTTCTTTGCTTTAAAAGCCCACTTCCCAAATAGCCACTGACTGACGGAGTCTGACAGAAACAAATATATAGCTCCAAAGGGAATACACCATCTTTAAAATGTGTATTTTACGTCTATCCCCTTTCATTGCTCTCTCTCTGCTGCTTTTTACCAAACCATCCTCCTCTCGTGACCAATTGGCTCATTTCCCAAGCAAAGGGGCCATAATGGTCCATAGCACTCACTGCCACACAGAAACTCATTCACCTGCCCTGAAATGACATAGATCACTCTGCCACAAGACACACAATTACGGTACTATATTTATAAGGTGCTTTTCTGTTTATCTGTGTTTTAAGCACCCAACGTCTCCTTCCAGTCAGCGCTGCCTGAAAGGCACTAGGTTTTGGCAATGGTTAGGGTTAAAGGTCCCATGGCACTTTATGTTTTTTTTTTTTTAACATTAATATGCATTCCCCCAGCCTTCCTATGATCCCCCCAGTGGCTAGAAATGGTGATAGGTGGAAACCGAGCCCTGGGTATCCTGCTCTGCCTTTGAGAAAATGAAAGCTCAAATGGGCTGATCTGGAATCTTGCTCCTTATGAGGTCAGAAGGGCAAGGATAACTCTCCTTTCTCTGCTTTCCTCACCCAGAGAATTTGGCCCAACCATTAGAGAGAGACATCGTGGCTTTCAAACATGCAAAGTGGCAGTTGGTCAAGGCCACACACACAGCCTCCAGCTTGCCCCCCCTCCTCAAAAGCTACAGACTCAGAAATGGCACATACTAAGGAAAGCTCATTGTGGGACTGGCTCTAGTGGCTGTAATTCTGCACCAAGGCTGAATTTTGGGAAAGAGACTTCAGATATGGTATTAGGGGAACACTACGGTCTATATAACAGCATCCAAAGAGCACCATGGGACCTTTAAGGTTAGGGTTAGCTGCCTTGAAGTCAATGGTTGCAGCGCAGCCTGGAGGGAGACATTGGGGCCTTAAAACACCATCGAGCTGCTTTTCTAGTCTCAACAACTACTTAATTTTTTATTTTATTTTTTTTTTATTCAGTGAAGGTTCACTGAGAAGAAGCCTCTTTTTTGCCGGAATGCCCTGATCATATTTACACAGTTACACGTTCATACCTGGTTGCTGCCCAGTACAACCATAGCCTGATCTGCTGGCCACTTTCACAAGCTCTATTCTCTAACCTTTAGGCCACCACTGCCCCACTACTCAAAGTGCTTTTACACAGTAGGCACCATTCACCATTCATACACTGGTGGCCCAGGCTGCCATACAAGGTGCCACCTGCTCATCAGATAAACATTCACACACATTCACATCCAATGGTGCAGGACACTTCACCTACTGCAGGGCCTGGGATCGAACCGCCAACCTTCCGATTGATAGGCTCTACCACCTGAGCCACAGCCGTCCTGACTGAGCGAGCATTTGTGTGTGATGGAGACTTTTTATGTACTGGTCCTTTTGTTGGAGGGTTGGATTTTTTTTTATTCAGTGCATCTGTGTGTGAATTTGATTGATTGTTGTAATGAGCCAGGTGGGCCATTTCACAGGCTTTGTATCACACGCTCACAATATTTGCCCATCACACACACACACACACACACACACACACACACACACACACACACACACACACACACACACACTGTGTTTCAATCCTTATCATCCTCTTCATCTTCTTCCCTACAATACTAAAGCAAAGTGAAAACAATGAGCAAGCTCTTTATTAATCTGTTTATGCTAATGTGAGTCTGCTGTGTGGAGCTGCTGCACAGGACAGTGTATGACATGCATGCAGAGAAAATTAAAGCATGAAGATAAGAGATAAAAAGCATCCTGTCAGTGCCAGCTGACCATTGTCATAAACCAGAGAGTTATACTTGAGAGTACAACACAAAGCAAAAATAGACAGCATCTGAAATGAACAGTTAAGCTAATTTAAATCTCCAAAATGTCGAAGCCAAGGTGAGTAACCCTTACTGATTTATTGGAACTTGGAGGGTGCCAAAAGGCTGCATTAATTTGTACACAGTAATTTAGCCGCCAGTCAAACTTACCCTGTGTGTCATTATTGTGCTCGGTGGCCTGCACAGCCTTGCGGATTTGCATACGGATGATGTCAATTTTGGTCTTACTGTCCTGCTGCATCTGCTGGGCTGTCTGAAGCATCTTCTTGTCCTGATTGGAGCAGTCAAGACAGGGAGCAAATCACATGGCGGGGAGCAGGAAGGTAAATACAATATTAGAAACCTTTGAACAATAGTAAGGAATCCTTAATCTCTTTTATCTTTCTGTTTTCTGTACAAAATGCTCATTATATAAATGTGTGTCCGTATTAATACACTTCTGCACCCTTGTGTGTTGTCAGTGATATCTGCTGTGTAGACATTGTTATGTTGAGCTGTGTTAAGGAGTGTGAATGTGTAGTATTGGACTAAGCCAATGTCCTGTACCTTGGTGGATCCATTAGCGTAGATGGGGATCATGTTTTCAACTCCCTGTTTGACTTTAAGCTCGATGTTGAGCTGTCTCTCCAGGGCAGCAATGCGATCCTTGTGGGCTGACGTACGACTCTCAGCCCCAGGAGACTGAGGACACTCATCTGTGGAGAGAAGGAAAAGGTTGGCGACGATATAAAAAGAAACAAGATGAGGGTTCACACGGTGCACTGTAAAGTCAAAATACTCTTGGGGGAATTTCATGTAATGTCAAATAACATGTCTCTTGACTTTTGGATTAGTTTTGTTGCCATGGACACACATGAATCTGACTGGAGCGCCTGCCCATATATAGAGGTTTACTCCTTGATGCAGCGGCTGCGGGTTCGACTCCAACCTGCGGCCCTTTGCTGCATGTCGTTCCCCCTCTCTTTCCCTTTTCATGTCCTGTCAAAATAGAAGGGCTAGAATGCCCCAAAAATAATCTAAAAATAAAAATAAAGCAGTCCTTCTCAATAATCTGAATAGTTTTGGTTAAAGAAGTAACCAAATAAGCAGGCATATTTGACAATAGGGCTGTCAGTTTTTCACATACATACCTTTATTCTCATCTCCTCCCTTCACCACAATGTGAGCATCCAGTTGTTGCAGTTGAGCATGTAGGTTGTCCAGCTTGCGGTTAGAAGAACGCAACTGGCTGTCCACCTGTAGGCATGAGCAAATACAGTAGAACATTATTTCTGGTTATGAAACTTTGGACAATGGACATAGACATCATCAATATGCCCAAGAATATGAGAGGCTAGAGAGCAGACTTTTGATTTTGAACAAGTTCTACAAGACATTGTCCTTCAATATTGTACATTATATATCAATAAATCTACTTAATTATTAGGGTGTTGCTATAATGTTTCCTATTTTGATGTTGACTTTTGTGTTAAACGTGTTCAGTGCACTTGATGCAAACATAATGCCTTAAGCAGGCAATATATACCTGTCAAACTAAATAAAACCAATTGAACCCTTGTAATCTTTTGATAAGTGACGGAAACTATTTGTTTGCTTACTCTTACCAAACAGGTGTAATTACTTTTGAGTGAACTATTGGGCCTTACCTTCAAAAAATCCTCTTTAAAAGCCTTATGCAAACATATGCCTGATACTGTCCGACTAAAGGCATCTTTTTTCCATTCTTATTCAGTTTCTTCAGTCTTGAAGTTACAATTCCAGATTGCCAGCAGTGTTCAGGAATATTCCTTAGCATAAGTTACTTGCATACATTTTAGAAGGGTACAGCTGTGACATTAATTTTACCAGTTTGATCACCCACAATGAGGGGAAAAACGTGAGTTGGAAGGTATATGTCTCATTCATGCTCCTTCAACTTTTCATCAACTTTTATCCCACCAAAAATTGAAATGAATCCTTGGTTACATATTGTTAGGTTAAAAATTATATATTAAAAAAAAAAAAAAAGACTACAAAAGATTTAAGGGATATTATTACTTGTCTGAAGCAGAGAAAGATGCTTTAACAGAGTTTGGTATTGATGCCACAGAGGAGACCCTTTTCCTTGTTGGCTTTTTTTTTGTCCTACTCCTGGACTCAACATGGGTTGAATGTGCACACTATGATAATTTGGTTGCTTTAAAGACTTATCCCTCCATTAATACTTACAATTGTTTGTGAGAAATGCATTAAACTCTCCAACTGCTCACTTCTAGCAACAGAGAGATGGTGCAGCTGTACTGGGCAGCCCCGGGAAGTAAATGTGTGAGCCTGTGTGGCATTCCTGCTCTGCCTTACAAGTAAAAATATGTGCTCCGTGAGTTTACTACTGAGTAAATAAAGATCATAACATGGGTCACATGAAGCTTTAAAAAGAGCCAGATCCTTCAGAGGGTCTTAGCTTTCTGTAAGGACAAACAGGACAACAACCTAACATACCAGCTACCCAGTTCCTGTGAACTGATTCACCAGCCACTGTTAACGACTTCCCAACTTAAAAATCAGAGCGCTTTTGTGACTATATCCTTTTATTCCTGCCTTCCTACTGAAGTTGCTTCAATGGAAGATGCGTTCTCATATTAAGTATTCCTGTAAAGTGTCCTTTTGGCAAATCCTTAACTTTCTTTTTGCTTTGTCAGATCATTATCAGTTGGGAACCTGTTTAAAGGCTCTTATCTACAAAAAGCAAAAAAAAAAAAAAAAAGCTGGAAACGTTGGACTCTTACAGGTCCTGGTGGGTAAAGGCTTTGAGAGGATCTGAAGGCAACTGGCTAACCTGCTGTGCGTTCCTCTTGTCCGTCGTTGCCCTCCGCAAGTTTTCAGCGCCCTCCTTGATTTTCAACTCCTTACGAATCTCTCTACGGATCCTTTCGCGCTGCTCGTCTAGAAGCTGCTGCACACTGGAATCGGAGAAATCCGAATTCTGATCCAGGCCGAGCTGCTCCAGAACCGACAGCCCATCTGGGTCACTCTGGACGGGTGAATGGAGAGAAAAGGGGAAAAGGATAAAGAAGTGAGGCAATGTGGTTATGAACAAAATAAAAATATTTGTCATGACAATACAATGCTGAATTTACAACATAGTCAAGCTTGTAAGAGGAGGTGTTGAGAATGAGGTAGACAGAAGAGGAAGAGATGGTCAGCAGGATAAGGCAGTAATGGGAGGAAAGAGATAGCAAAGGAGAGATGATAGTGATGGTGGGGGGTTTGGAAAAAGGGCAAAGTTGGGGAAAAATGAAAATGCTAGAAAAGCAAGCAGGAGGAGCAGTGAGGAATGTCAAATCTTGGTCAGCCAGTGCTTCCAATATTTCAAAACAAATCTCCAATGTCGAACCTGCTTACGAGAAAAGCTTTAGAGTCACTAAAGTTCAGGAGTCATTAGAAATGCCATTTTCAAGATAGTCTGCCCGCCAAATGGGCTAAAACGCAAGACTAAACAAACATCAAAGTGAATTACAAATCTGTCCCATGACCAGCGCTGTCCATTGTCCTCTTTCAGCCTTTCCTCATGAAGCAGTCTATCTTTACTGGCTGAGAAATGCCATGAACATCTCAATTTAAATGACAATTTAAAATTGTGAAAACACAATTTAGGACTCGGTAGACAATTAGTCCCCACAAGTTTCTACTCACTACCTGTGTCTTTTTAAACATTCCTATCATTTCTAGCAGAGATCTGGAGACTCAACAAGCCAGACACACAATCAGGAACCCAGCAGTGTTAATCACTAGAAATAACTACCACTCACCCACTATTACAGGAACACACAAATCAAAACAAACAAGCCAACAACACTTCACCTCCGAGCTGTCCTCATCCTCCTCGTCACCATGCCAACACATAGTTCACTCAAATACAACGAACCCCCAAAAATACAGGGGAACATAAATCTTTGGTACGCTCCTAAACTAGGCCAACCAGCTAATGCCACACAAAGAGCAAAATGGGTTAAGGGGAGGATTACGATAAAAAGAGATAGAGGGAGAGTTAAGTGAGGGAGGAGGGGGAACGCCTCCAAAAGAGGATATCCGTCCCAACACCAAGCTTCTCAGGCCTTTCCTGTTTCCTCTGAGATTTTGCTGCTGTCAGTAGAGACTGAGGCACAGAAAAGAAGGACAGATATTCTATACATCAAGGACACATTCTCACTCTGAAAAGTTTTGTTAATTATTCCTGGATCTGTGGCCGTAGGCTTGTACAATGTCAAGTCGTAGTCTCAGATGCTTATGTTCACCAATTAATCAGATCTGGCTTAAAGTGAATTTGTGACAGTTTGTTTTTTGCTCTCACTTGGGTTGGTGATACAATCTTGAGAGGAAACAAGAGAAGGATGCGTTTTCTAAGTATTGGATCAAAGCCAAACAGTAAAATTTGGACGCATTTCTGCTGCTTGCTTGACTTCTAGTTTCCTATGGGCTACAAACAACTACAAACAACAGTGGTGATTCTCCTTCCCCTATAGAAATATAAGACTTACAGTCACAGCCTTATCTGAAAACAGTGGTGGGTAGAGTTAACGCCCTAAATCTAGCCTCCAAGATCATCCTTACGGAAAATGAGCGTACAGTTTAAGGCCCCTTTACACTGCACAATAACAGTGATCTTACAATATGTATTTACTCAAAGTACTACTAGCGAGTAAGAAAGCTATCACCAGACATTGGTGCAAGGAAATACCACCAATGAAATATCAGTGGCTAAATATTGTTGATGAGATATAAGTAATGGAGAAACTGACACATAAAATTAGACTTCAGGAAGCAAAATTTGACAGTAAAAGACTCAAAATGAAGACATTGGACTGGAACAATAACTAATGGATAAAGATTAAGAAGGTACTTCCCAGGCAGTTTTTCTTTTTTCATTTTTACTTGTTTTTCTCTTCTTTCTCTTGCCAACTTCTATTTGTAGACGTGGTATAACGTTGTTACAACTGTCATGTTACTGTGAAGAAACCGTCAATAAAAATCTATATGAAGAAAAAAAGGAGTGATTTTACAGGTTTATTTTATGTCACACTGTGCCATAGTCGGTCCATAATCTGTGTTTTGAGGTCAGATTATGGAATGAGTGCCTAGTAATTTGTAACAATATATGTCAATAGAAAATAAAGTATGCAACAGAGACACAACATACATACATACTTACATACATACAAGTAAAATACAGTTTCATAAACATGTGCCACTGGTTTTTGAAATGGCTATGTTGGTGGAATTGCTTTTTTCTTATTTTTCTTCTTTTATAAAAAAAAAAAAAAAAACTTTATTCCAGATTATTATATTACAGCAGTAACAACTTTACATTGGCCAGTATATTATACCCCATTTTATGCTGTATTACACGTTTACGGCCCACATCTACAAATCAAAGAGCCCCATTGTTTTAATTTGGTCAAAAAATTAACAAACTGGGCGCACAGATAGCTCAGTTGATTAGATTAGATTAGATTAAATTTTATTGTCATTACACAGGTATAAGGCAACGAAATGCAGTTTAGGTCTAACCAGAAGTGCAATAGCAGTAAGTGCAGGATATACAATGGTTTCATAAGTGCAGGATGGATATGTACTGAATAAATATAGAAATGAATACTTTTATAAACAGAATTTTACGGCTAGATTATCCTATGAATATAATATATAGATAAGTATTGTGAACAAGATTTACAGGTGGATATGTACTGAATATAATATAAAGGTGGATATGTACTGAATATAATATACAGGTGGATATTACTATAAATAGAATTTTTACAGAAATGTACAATGATCATAATATACTGATGGTTTACAGAGTTTACAGGTGAATATGTACTATATATATATATATATATATATATATATATATATATATATATATATATATATGACTATTACTATAAACAGAATTTTTACAGATAGATATATATATATAATAAGTTAGGCTAAAATGAGCAGTATAACAATGGATTTAAAGGTAGTCCAAACAAAGTTTGGGCAGAAACTATCCAAATTAAAGTGCAGTGGAAAGTAATTGCATATTACAGTTAAAGTACGATATTGCAGATGTATATGTAAACAATTGGTACTGTAAATAAACAGTCAGCAGTGCAAATTGAAATATCAGTCAAGGTAAGTAGTGCAAGATGCAGATATAAACAGTTGTTACTATAGTAACAGTCAGCAGTGCAAGTAAACATTATAGTATTGCAGATAACAAAATGGAGGCAGGTGTGAGGAGGGAGAGGAGAGTCTATCAGTATATGAGGGGAGTGGGATCAATGAGGGTTAGAGTTCAATAAAGAGACAGCTCTGGGGGAAAAAAACTGTTCTTTAGTCTGCTGGTGCTGGTCCGGAGGCACCTGAACCGCCTGCCGGAGGGCAGGAGAGAAAACAGTCTGTGGGCTGGGTGAGAGGAGTCCTTAAGGATGCCGCAAGCTCGATGCAGACAGCGTTTCCTCTGGATGTGCTCGATGGCGGTTAGTGGAGTCCCAGTGATGCGCTGGGCGGTTTTCACCACCCGCTGCAGTGCCTTGCGCTCCGCCACAGAACAGCGGGATAGAGGTTTACTCCTCAACGCAGCGGAGCTGGGTTCAACTCCAACCTGTCACGATCTGGCTCTTGGACCGTGACAAGTATGGAGACACACCACATTTAAAAGGTAGGCTATAACAAAAGTAATTTATTTTAGCAAATTATAACTCATACGTCCAAATAGAACGCAAAACAAAGCATGTCATGTGAAAATCAGTCCAGTCAGTAATGAAAGTGTGAATGAGTGAAGTATAGTGTACAATTGTGGTCAAAAGTGTACATACACTTGTAGAAAGTCACAATGTTATGGCTGTCTTGAGTCTTCAATAAGTTCTACAACTCTTATTTTTCTGTGATAGAGTGATCGGAACACATACATGTTTGTCACAAAAAACAGTCATAAAGTTTGGTTCTTTCATAAATTTATTATGGGTCTGCTGAAAATGTCACCAAATCTGCTGGGTCAAAAATATACATACAGCAACATTAGTATTTGGTTACATGTCCCTTGGCCATTTTCACGGCAACTAGGCGCTTTTGGTAGCCATCCACAAGGTCCTGGCAAGCTTCAGGTCGAATGTTTGACCACTCTTCTTGACAGAATTGGTGCAGTTCAGCTAAATTTGATGGTTTTCTTGCATGAACCTGTTTCTTTAGCACTGTCCACATGTTCTCAATGGGGTTTAAGTCAGGACTTTGGGAAGGCCATTCTAAAACCTTAATTCTAGCCTGGTTTAGCCATTCCTTTACCACTTTTGATGTGTGTTTTGGGTCATTGTCTTGTTGGAACACCCAACTGCGCCCAAGACCCAACCTTCGGGCTGATGGTTTTAAGTTTTCCTGCAGAATTTGGAGGTAATCCTCCTTCTTCATTATCCCATTTACTTTCTGCAAAGAACCAGTTCCACTGGCAGCAAAACATCCCCAGAGCATAATACTACCACCACCATGCTTGACAGTAGGCATGGTGTTCCTGGGATTAAAGGCCTCACCTTTTCTCCTCCAAACATATTGCTGGGTGCTGTGGCCAAACAGCTCAATTTTGTTTCGTCTGACCAGAGAACTTTCCTCCAGAAGGTTTTATCTTTGTCCATGTGATCAGCAGCAAACTTCAGCCGAGTCTTAAGGTGCCTTTTCTGGAGCAAGGGCTTCTTTCTTGCACGGCAGCCTCTCAGTCCATGGCGATGTAAAACACGCTTGACTGTGGAGACTGACACCTGTGTTCCATCAGCTTCCAAATCCTTGCAGACCTGCTTCTTGGTGATTCTTGGTTGACTCTTGACCATCCTGACCAATCTCCTCTCGGCAGCATGTGATAGCTTGCGTTTTCTTCCTGATCGTGGCAGTGACACAACTGTTCCATGCACTTTATACTTGCGTATAAGTGTCTGCACAGTTGCTCTTGGGACCTGTAGCTGCTTTGAAATGGCTCCAAGTGACTTCCTGACTTGTTCAAGTCAATAATTCGCTTTTTCAGATCCACACTGAGTTCCTTTGACTTTCCCATTGTAGCTTTTGTAGCTGAGTCTAATCACTGGGTCAAATGAGCCCTATTTAAATGGGCTCATGAGAAGTCAACAGCTGTACTCAATCAGAATCACTTAGAAGAAGTGAAGAGGCCATGACATGAAGCTAATTTGATTGACACAACTCGCTACATCACCAAAATTGACATATTTTGTTGCTGTATGTATATTTTTGACCCAGCAGATTTGGTGACATTTTCAGCAGACCCATAATAAATTTATGAAAGAACCAAACTTTATGACTGTTTTTTGTGACAAACATGTATGTGTTCCGATCACTCTATCACAGAAAAATAAGAGTTGTAGAACTTATTGAAGACTCAAGACAGCCATAACATTGTGACTTTCTACAAGTGTATGTACACTTTTGACCACAACTGTAGGTGTTGAAGTGTGGAAATAATGCAACGAAGAACTCAAAACGAACATAGCCACATCCATGAAGGGGGGACGCCTCCGCTGACGGAGAAAAGAAGAAGAGCCCCATACTGCACTAGTACCAGGCTTAAGTAATCGGCACACACTGGGGCCCTCAGGTGTTCACAATTAACCTAATGAAGCAAGCACAGGACAGCCCCACAGGGGTCGTCACACCCTTTGCTGTGTGTCCTTCCCCCTCTCTTTCCTTTCACTTCTTCAGCTCAAAATAAAGGCGGCAAAATGCCCCCCAAAAAATAATCTTTCAAAAATGAACACTGTCAGAATTTTGACACAAGCAATCTATTTGTTGTCAGTGAACACGAATATGGCATATATGATTTTTGATCTACTGCTAATTTAAAAGATTAAAATTGTTGATATACTCTTAAGGATGCCAACAAATTTGTCAAATAACTAATGAAATAATGATTACAAACCTTCCATTAATTTATAAAGTTTAAACCCCCAATTGGTGCAGCACTCCCCTAAAGTCAACACTTTGACATGAAACAATAAATCCTCTCCAACCACAACACCTCCCTCTGCAAAGTGTCCAAACATTCCACTGTAAGCAACACTGATGAAATGTTTATTTGCCATTACAGCATTGGTCACAAATGGACTAACCGCTGTTGCTTAAAAGAGGTCAGACTGTTTTCAGTGTAACTGTGGATTGTTGTGTTGCTGCTGGGCTACAGACAGTGAAAAGTGAGGGTGTGTCAGATGGTGAACTGATTGTGAAACTAAACTAGAAAGATGTTATTTGAGTTCTTCTTATGCAGAATTATACAAAGTAACTCCTCATAAAGTAAGGATTAGATTTAGTATGACTAATTATAGGTTAAGTATTTCATATTTTCTTTACTATTCTTATGACTTGTTCAGTATTGACAGATTGGGTGGTTTTCAGCACAACTGGGGTACTTATTTTGCATGGCTTGTGATAATTTGGGCTACTTTTTAGCCATGTTATAAATTAAACTAAATTTAAATTGGTCTAATAATTTGGTTTATGACAAATTACCTACAAAACTAATGATGACATTCCCACTAGCCTTAGCAGTACTTTGTGTATAGTGCTAATTAGTAAATATTAGCTTGCTAACACAATTACCTAACATGGTGGACACTGTACAATGGACCTGCATGTTAGCATGGTGACATTATTATGAGCTCAAAGCACCGCTGTACCTATGTACAGCCTCACAGAGCTGCAAACACAGCTGTAGACTCTTTGTCTTGTAATATTTAGGCTGTTTTTACGCTACATGCTAAATTCCAATGAATTGAGCCTTCCACTCCTCTAATTAGAATATACTGTGATTGACAGGAACACTATTGCTGTGTTGTCTGCCGTAACTTTAAAAAGTACAAATTGATAATTCACTAAAATTAGGCTCAAACAATCATTCTTTAAGTTATATCAAGTTCTTAAGCCATTACCCCAATATGAAAGCTATGTAAAAGCTTACAAGTATATTATTTCATATACAAGTATATTGGACAAACAACAAAACCTACTCAAATATCTAATTAATTATGGACAACTTTAGTTTGCAGCTTTGATTGGACTATTTGGCATCGATGCTAGTGTTTTTTTTCCAACAGGAGGAACTTGAATACACTCTTATGACATCTATTTAAAAAAAAAAAAAAAAACGTAACCTCCATTTTAAGATATTTCATACTTTGTAGCCAGTTGCCTAGTCCCACTCATCCTTCAGGATGTGTCATTTTTTGGTTAATGTCACTTCCAACACAACTTGTGTCAAAGATGTGTTAATGGAAGCAGTTGTTAACAGGATATGTTATGGCAAATGTCACTGCATGTAACCTGTCCCACAAGGACACAAGTCTCTTTAAAGGCCTGGACGGTCCAAGAAGACTGTTCTGACCCGTCTGCCTGGTGTGTCAGGGCCTTTAGACTGACTCAATTTTATCTTTCAGTTTTTCACCCTGTGTAACACTACAAAGATGGCAACAGCTAACGGGCATCACGAATGACTCATCCCATGCAGCTTGTTAGTAAACTAGCCTAAGGAAGAACATTCCGCAGCACTGTTAAGTGAATTAATGATTGGCTAATTCAGTAGATTACAGCACCAAGCGAGGCTAGCTCAATCAGACTGTGTGAGCAGCGTAGAGAAGGCTTGGGCTGGATGGAGAGGGACAAGACAGAGCATGGTTAAAGTACAAAATTTTGTGTGAGAGAGAGAGAGAGAGAGAGAATATTAGCATATCCTCCACAATGCCTGGAGTTTTCCTACTGAGTGATAATGACCACTCCGTACAGGAATAGTATCACACAGAGGTCATGGAAAGGCGTGGTCATGCAAGCATACATGACATGGACAAAAATAGGAGGACAGATATTCACTTTTAATGAATGCACACACTGATACACACAAAAACATGAGGACATGTTGCTTGGGGAGTGAGGCCACAGAGCTCACTACATTTCTGACTGAAGCCTGTGTTGTTATAAAGGGTGTGATCTGTGTACTCTTACGGCTCCAGTACACTCCCTCCAAAATTGCTGTTAAATATGAAACTAGGTGAAAATGCCATTATAACTGTGACTGGACCCTTGTTCTACCATGAGAGAAGGACGGACAAATGAGCTGTGGCTGTGCTCAAAGTCACGCATAACAATAGAGAGGAAGAAGAAAGAAAAGCTTTTTTTCCAGCAACAAATCATGACGATGAGACGTTATTGGTCATTTCCTCTCTATACTCAACAAGGAGAAAGGATTCATAGTAGGGCTGCACAATTAATCGAATTTTAATCATGATCACGATTTTGGCTTCCCACGATCAAATTTGCGTGATCGAGCGATTTTTTTTAAATGCGTCATTTCATAGAAGGGTAGAAAAGCCAATCTACCGCTCCGTAAGCCACTGTCTGATCATAAGCCAGTCAGAGGTGTTCCCTGCACCGTGAAGCATAGTTTCTAGATGTAGACAGTCACAGAGCACACAGTAACGGGAGGAAAATTCAACAGATAGCAGTCGGTCATATGTCGGTCACAAGGTTTACCAGTTTACCAGTAAACGCAACATTTTGTCACATCTGTGTTGTTTTTCAGACAACAGCAATGACCAGTGCTAGTCGGTGCTAGTTAGCGTCTGTTAGATCACAGTGCTCGAGCGCGAGTAATATTTTTCCTCTAGAACGGTGTACCTAACGTCCTCGCATCCGCTGCAATGTTGTTTATATAGATATGGTTTAATTTTGCGTTACATGACCCATTTCTTCTGTAAAGCTGTGCCTGTGTTGGATCTCTCCTCTTACTCTCCGCGCAGCCCTGTCACACAGCGGTGCCGGTCCACACTTCTGACATTTGTCCACAGTTTTAATTGTTACTAAAACAGCTGTATATTGTTAAGCATGAGAGGCATACCTGTATTTCCGCCGGTATAAACTATCTGCTATCGCAGCGGCCACGGAGAAAAACACAGAAGAAGTTATTGAATGCAACTAACTTCAGTTCGTAGAGTAAGTGTGTGAGACAGAGCCTGCTAGAAATAGGCAAGAGAGGCAGTATAGGCAGACATTTCATACACACGTAACTCTGCTGACCCGCCATTCGACCCGTGCTGGACCCATTCATAATGAATCCCGTCTCTCTGTGAGTACGTCCATCGCACTCCCTCTCTCTCCCTAGATACGTTATAAAAAAAAAAATCCTAGGCTATTTATTTTAGATTGCTAATTTTCATTTACATGTGTTGCAGCTGTATATCTATACAACATACAACTTCAACATAAGAAGAATGTAGTATAATATGGATGTGAAAGCAGTTATAAATAGCCTATGTGACAATAAAATATGTTTTGGTCAAAATCAAATAATCGTGACAATAATCGTGATCACAATTTTGATCAAAATAATCGTGATTATCATTTTGGCCATAATCGTGCAGCCTTAATTCATAGTATAGGGGTTAATCACAAGTTTTATCACAATGCAATATTATATTGATTCTTTGGACAACAATACGATATTTTCTGATATGAAAAAAAAATCGGACACGATACAATTTTGATCTGCGATTGATATGAGACGTTATCATATGCCCATTTATTTGATAAGTTACGTACATATCAACTCACAAAAAGCAACTAAAATATGATTTGACAATGTTATTACTGAACTCTTCAAAACATTTCAATGTAAAAGCAACTATATATTTATTAAAAACTCTCAATGAGAATAAGACTCAGCTTGATAAAAAATGAAGTACTCTATTGATTCAGTATTGCACTTGTATCACATTGTTAGACTCACAAATCAAAATCAGTGCACTGAAAGTACCTGGATGAACCCCTAAAAACGGTCAAAGAGTTCAGTGTGGAACGATGGACCCTACTTGCACTAAACGGGTGCCATCTAGACTACAAAGCGTAAGGAAGGCCTTGCCCGGCCGCTGATTGTGTGATGAATGGGTCACATGGGTCTGGCTGCTCGAGAATTTCTTTCCGACTGCCATGGCGGCTCGAACGGAATACGATCTTGTATTTAAAAAAAAATAGTTCACCAAAACTTGTTTCAAAAGACCTGACCAAAAGATTTTGGTCAGATTTTGAGAGGTGGCGAGCCGAGCCGGCCGCTCCTCATTTGCATACAGTAAAGCGAGCTGGAAAATCATGTTCACATGTGTTGCGTTTGTCACGTTCATCCCTCTTGTCTCGTCGTACTATCCATGACCTGTATGAAGACTTTGATATGTAAAATCTGTAGAGTTCCCATTTAACTACAACCTATCATTAAGACACAAGTCAGAAACATTCGACACAGGATTGGCTAGTTGAATAAGTATATGGTGTGAAACGTTGTTTGCAAGTTTCCAATTCAGCAACAAAGGCAGGGCTTGCAGAGGTGGATGTAAACAGGGGCACCTTTAATCTTCTGTTTCAGCTCTACACAATACACATTACCATTGTTTGACCTTTAACCCCCTTGGTCTTTCTAAATCAACCTCCAGCCTTCTCTCCACTGCATCTCCCCTCTCTATTTCCTTCCACAATAACCACCAACTAAAAAACTGAAATGCATGCAAAACAAGTGGTCTGCAAAAGGGTTTCTCTGATGGATTTACAGTAACTTTCACATCACTTCCTGTGGAGGTCTTTTGTATTAGCCACTTTTTATTATTCTTCTAAAAAAGACAAACATCCAGGGAAATACAATTTCCTTTTTGTGTCAAACTGACTGACAGCATGACAGCAGAGAGGCATAGAGAGGAACAGAGTTAACGAGGAGGAAGAGGGATATAAAAAGCAAACCACACATTACGGTTTTCTTCAAAAAGAAAGGTTGGTTAAACGCAGGCCTTGATGTGAAAGATTGAAAATACACTGTTAAATTCAAGAACACAATATATATTTGAGGATACAGTGGAAGTCTAATTCCATCAGTGCCGTAATACTACTCGTATACAAATGGACAGTCATCAACAACTGGACCATCTGCAACAGAGCCTGGAAAAAAAAAAAACTGATATGAAAAGTTTGTCCAGTCACGCTCATGATACAAAAGACTGAGAGAGAAGTGGTTAGCCAAGTGCTGAAAGAGAGAGAGCGATAGACAAGACAAACAAAGAGAGAGCAGCATGGGGACAGGAAGAGAGGGAGGAGAGAGACAGATGCACAGCTGAGAGGGCCACAGGGTTGAAGCAGACAAAAAGCAGACAGAGAAAGAAGAAATGGGGCAAAGAACAGCAACTACAATGTGCCACAAATGTGCCAGTCAAAATAGCTCATGAATGACAAAGAATGTGATCACTGGCTGAATTCTTTATATGTTTATAGCAATAAACAGCATTTTTTAGTAGTTCTCCCATACAGCACATACTACACAACATATTTCTCTATACTATATTTTTCACATAAGCCCCAGAAACAAGAGGCTAATTGGAAACTCTCTGCATCTTCCCTCTCTATTTCCTTCCACAATAACCACCAACTAAAAACTGAAATACATGCAAAACAAGTGGCACTTTTGGCCAAAACTTTCTAATTCAAGAATGCCTCCTGCCTCTGTTACAGTAGTTGGATCTGTCATTTTTAAAAGCACAGTATTCATAAACTTCACTTAACCTAGCAGCCATTGCTTTCACCACCTATTGGCCACTTCACTTCTTTGATTCAGGTCCATGTGAGCCTGACAGCTTGGCAGGTGTGAAGGAAACTTCATTCTTTGAGCTGTAGCCAACTCCTCAGTGACAGACAGGATAAAACCCAACTGCCAAACTCATTCATCCTGCACAAACAAAAATATGGGGCCGAAGTGCAACACACATCTGCCATGTCCACTTATGTTGATTCATCATGTCGCACACACTGCATGCACCATACGGACAGAAGTAGTCAGGAGACAATAGTAGAAATTGCTGCTTTACTGAGGTGTTGACTCTAGAGCTGTAACAATTCCAAAATTTAGCTGAACAATTATTTGTCTCAGAAATAATTGTAATTAACAATATAATTATCACTTTTTTTTAAATATTAAAGTTTTAAATAAATCCCAGTTACATGTTTGGGCTATATCACTGTTATGTGACCCAGATAATGTAATAGCACAAAAACACAGCCAACTAAATTTTTTTCTAACTGTATCCACCCGTGATTTTTGTTGCTCGTGTATAGGTTCCAACAACAAAATTGATGTAATAAAAATATGTAGTCTGACCAATAATCATTCATATAATTACAATTTGGCATATCTAAACAAAATCAACAATTAAATCAATAAATATATGCCTAAAGACTAACATTGTTTCTAATGTAAGCAATTAATTGCGGTTAGACAAAGAAAATGCAATTATGTAAATTGACAATTATGTAATAATTGTTACAGGCCTTGTTGACTCACGTTGAAGCTAGGAAATTGGACAGTGGTGTAAACCCGTAACAAGGCACATGGGAAGGCTTTATTTCAAAATCCCTTCCTTCAGCTCTTTCCCTCCCTCTCCTGACATGTGTTAAGGAAATGTCAAGAAACTACTGTTTTGTAATGCTAACCTTGGGAGGAGTACTCAATGCACACCTGGATTATTGCTCAACAATGCAATGCAATGCAATGCAATGCACACACACACACACACACACACACACACACACACACACACACACACACACACACACACACATCATAGAGTGTGCGGTTTCAGGTGCAAAAGTTCCAGAAAAAAAAATATTTATCAGATTATTGACTTTATAACGGTATAACCTTATAATATTATTGATCTTAGTTTAACAAACTCTCAGACAAACCCCAGAAAGATTTTTACCGTCTGCGCTCCCATAATCCTGACCCTCATCCGGGTCCAATCATTATCAAACTTTGGATTTTCATTGAAAACAATAAAATGTGCTGCATAAAGTTGCTGATTCCACTTTAAGTCTGCACACTGGGCGGACATCATCAATGCAAACTGGAATAGCTTCTCTATTAGTTTGATCTGATGCCCCAGCCATGCCTGCATAGCCAATATCAATTTTTGATAACACAAACACAAAACATTTTTGATAAAGATCCCATAAGTTTGGTTATTAAAAGAATTATGGATATGTACAAAATGTGAAAAATTATGATACAGCCACAGTTTATAAATAACCTAAACATTTGAGAATACACAAATAAATCTAAACACAAGTTCACTTACTAGCTTTTTCAAGGTCTTGAGTGAAATTTTATGTTCCACTTCAAACATATATTTTTTCATTTCTGTTCTGTAATTTGTTTGTACTTATCCGCCGACATAAATGCCAATACTGGCTGCAATAAACTGATATTATTCGCCGCTATATCGACCTTTTTCTACTCCATAATATCCATAACAGACACGCATTGACACAGCAGTAAACCGTGCAACAGACACGCAACAAGATGAGTTGATTGAAACAGTATTCTGATTATCAATTTATCGTTTGAGTCATCTCTTAAGAAACAAATGCAAAACATTTGCTTACTTTTTTGTGTTATATGCGTCTGCTCTACTGAACTCAAGCGAACGGTCATCTCAAACTGTCATCTGCTCTCTCTCGGCCTTTGAAGGAGGGCAACTAAAACAGAGACAGGACTTCATCCCTCGCGATGTCATGGCAACCACGTAAACAACAGGGCGAGTACTTGTCACTCAATCTTAGGCAAAGTGACAGCAACGAAAGCTGTGACATGAAATCCACACTCACGCAGCTAGCTTATTGGAATATAGCATTGTGGACACTGAATGTGATGAATTTACTGTTTATCAGACTCCAGATGAGACAAGAAGCTAACGTTAGCGAACGCTGCGGTCCCTCTGCCTCCCCCCAGCAGTAGACGCTGTATTCCTCTGTCACGCTGTATTAATGTTAGCTAGCTATTTAAACCGTTTTAAAACCGTTTTCCAGGTTAGTGGGGGTGCATACCGCTCAAAACTAACATGAAAAACGTAGCTAGTACACTCAGGGCTTTGTTTTGTTGATAAACTGTGTAAAATGAGCGGTGACGTTAAATTAGAGCTGGGCAATATATTGATATTGTGAAATGAGACTAGATATCATCTCAGATTTTGGATATCTTAATATCTTAATATGGCATAAGTGTTGTCTTAGCCTGGTTTTAAAGGCTGCATTACAGTAAAGTGATGCCATTTTCTTAACTTACCAAACTGTTGTAACTGTTCTGTTATTTTCCTCTACCCATTTAGTCATGCATGTCTGTGCAGGGTGAAGTGGTTCTATGATATTCATAACCGAGAGAGAGAGAGAGAGAGAGAGAGAGAGAGAGAGAGAGAGAGAGAGAGAGAAGGAAGCTACTCTGCTGCAAACACACACAGGCATTAATCTTCCTCATCAGCAGGGGGAGGCCCCTTAGCTGTGCAGGCCATCTATCAATCACTATGTATTCCAGACATGCTCAGTGAGCGGTCCCGACACTCATCAATCATTGTTCAATTGCTGCCCTGCTGAGTCGGTGAGGATGCCCCTACAGCTGTCAATCATCCTCCGGCTAGTACACTACATGCTTATAAAAAAAACTAAAACTGTTCTCATAAGTGGAGAGAACACAGATGTAACCTTTTTCAATAATAGTTTGAAATGAATCCAGGTTGGAATGTAAACACATACTTCAAGTAAAAATATTTGGCTTTACGACATGGCTACATTTTTGAAGATCTATTTATAAGTGAAGATAAAGTAAGCATGCAGTTTCTCAGACACTTCCTGTTTCTCAACACTGGCTCTTAACATACACCTCTATGAGCAAATGAACACTAAAAGAGCATGGAGAAAAGAAAATTAGATCTAGTTGCAGTCAAACATTGATATTGAGTTAGAAAAATGAAGCAGGTTTAGTCTTTCTGATCATGATACTGTGGCTGTTGGTGAAAATTGTACATCTTGTATGCTGTTTAAACAGGGAAAGGAGCATGATGAAAGGCATACACATCTGCAATTGGTTATATGAACTATTAAAGGTGCTACAAACCCACAGTCTTGAGGAGGTCTAATCTGCTAAAATAATTAAAATGACCTGTTTGGGTTTACCATGGGTTTGCAGGGCCTTTGTCTAGAAGGTAAAAATTAAAGCCACGGCCATCAAGTGAAAAGACATTATGCAACATCTATAAATTGCAGGAATGTCTGTCTGGATTAGAAATGCAAAAGATATCGTTTTTATAAAAAAGAAGCACACATTGGCTTTTTCCATTCTTGCTCCTGGCCACTCTCACACCACAAAAATTAGTGAACACAGTGCAGGACCATACACAGAGAGGGTCAAAGAAAGCAGCGGAGCTTTGGCAGCTAAAAAGTGACGTACACCTTAGACCCACAAAAATGTGCAAAGTACCACTACTTTAGACTGTCTTTGACATTGAATAAACAAACGACAATTCCCGAATTTAAGGACGCTTCAGAATCCCACACATGCAAAGCACAACCAGCTATAGACAATAAGTGTCAGACAGAGCTTGACCCTTTTCCTGCTTCCAACGTTAGCTACATGCTTGCTGGATATACCAAACTTATTTTTCTTCACTTTTCAGGAATACGGTTGTGTAGCTGACTGTTGTGTAGAATCACACAGACACAGACACACACAAAGTAATTTTGGGGTAGACTACAATTTGGTGTTGATGAATTCTACAACAGGCACATTTTCAACAGGCACTGCACTAGTATCTTTAGATCAGTAAAATGAAACTACCAAGTCTTTCCAGCACCACGTCAGCCCCTGTACTTTGCTGATGCACTCTTGCAGGCTAACAGCATGCAGATAAAGAGTGTGATTTGAAAAAAAATAACTCACAAGTTAGAGATGTATAAATTAGTTGGGGATCCCACGCACTTTGGTGCTGTAATTGTTTCTGTGAGGAGTTTGAATGCACTGTACGTGAGTTAATAGACTATATGAGTGTCTATGTGAAATCAACACAAGTAGAGATGTCTGGGTAATTGCACTGACAGGTCTGGGGTATCTGATGAGCTGCGTGGAAAGACAGCCCTGCAGAGCTGCATGAACAACACAGATATGATACACTGAGAGATAGTGTGTGTGTGTGTTAACTCTAAAGGAAAGAGATAGAAATGGGTCTGCATGGTCGATTCGGAGTGAAGCACGGCTCTGTTGTCAGTTTGGGTTTGTTGCTCTTTCTGGAAAGCATGGGAATAGAAGGAGACATGAGATGTTCCTCGATCTGTTCATTGCGAAGGGATTTCAGTGCAAAACAATGTCTGCTTCTAGCCGTTGATGTGCACATTAAAGGAAATGTGTCCAAGTGTGTGTGTGTTTGTGTGCAGCTGAGTCATATAAAGACAACATCTGGAGGCATTCCTGAGATGCCTGAGTGGTGACAACAGCCAACCTGGCAGGAAAGATGGAGAGAGAGGGAGGGAGGGAGGGAAGGAGGGAGGGAAAGGTAATCTAAGAGCAGGGAGAGACGTGGAGACTCTGGGGAAGCAGTAAAGCGATAACGTCACTGGGCGTAAACTTGTTTCACTGCACTCCCTACAGTATGTCACCACCTAATCAGTCTCCATTTATTTGTATTATGTGAAATACCACATGGATGAGACTGAACCTATTTAAAATCAGGTGGAAACCTCTTATCTTCAGAGAGTTAAGTGTTTTAGTAACAAGACTTAAGGTCACTTCACATCTACATTGTGTGGTTCAGACTATCAGACTCTACAGTTTGATCAGAATCAAAATTACAGTTGTGGCAAAGTGGGACAAAAAGGTGACCAAAACAACATTTGGTCCAACCAATTTGGTGGACTTTATAAAGAGTCAATTGGAAATAACTTAATCAACCCAGCAAGCCTAGCTAGTATAGAGACGCAGCTCCCGTACGCAATGACAACAGGACGTAGGTATGTCATGTATAGTCCTTCAATGCGCTGCATAATTGCAATGTGAAACTAAAACTAACCGGATTAAATGTATACAAAGTAACAAAAACTCATACGTTGGTTCAGACATTCAGATATTATAAGAGTCTACAGCCATGTTAGCTGCACTGTAAGGCTGTACAGCGGTGCACTGAGCTAAATGTAAACATCAGCATGGTAACATGCTCTCAATCATAGTGCTAGCATGTTAATTGATGTTTAGCAGGTGTGATGCTTGTTAGCACACTAACGTTTACTAATTAGCTAAACCCCAAATACAGCTAAGACTAATGGGAATGTCATTAGTTTTGAAGGTATTTGGTCATAAACCAGTATTGGACAAATCAACATTTTTGTCCTGATGGTGAAGTCAAAACATCATCATTATTACGATTCACCTTGAGGGCCATATAAATGATAGATAAAGATTGCAGAGAATGATCTGCTTGTGATAAATGCTCAGGTTTCTTTTCTGTTTAGAGAAGGCATGGGATAACAAGGTATTTTCCATAAATGGAAAACACTTATGTTTGGGCGGCAGTGGCTCAGTGGTAGAGCAGTTGCCTGCCAATTGGAAGGGTGGTGGTTCAATCCCTGGCCCTGCAGTCCCACGTCGAAGTGTCCTTGGGCAAGACACTGAAACCCGAGTTGCCATATCATCGGAGTGTGAATGTGTGTGAGTGTTTATCTGATTAGCAGGTGGCACCTTGTACAGCAGCCTCGGCCACAGTGTGTGAATGGTTCCTGTATAAGTATAAGCACTTTGAGTAGTCGTTAAGACTAGAAAAGCGCTATATAAATAGATATATTGTACTGGTTTCCCTTACATTGCAGTCCTTGTTACTGCTAACTCACACTGTCGGCCTGGAAACTGATCTAAAGAAAAACATAATGTATAACTGCAACTAACAATTATAATTGCTTTAAAAATGATTAAACTGTCCAACATTCTTTACACACAACTTATACAAATATACATTATTTATATGAATAAAGTATAAGTGGTTAGGGTTAGATGGTTAGGTAATGTTACAAGTCACTGAATTATTGTACTACTAAATTCTGTTTGGGGTCTTGTTCGCAAATGAGGGGACCATGGAGCAGGAGATTGGTCGGAGAATCGGAGCAGCGGGTGCGGTATTACATTCAGTTTATCGCACCGTTGTGACGAAAAGAGAGCTGAGCCAGAAGGAAAAGCTCTCAATCTACCTGTCAGTGTTCGTTTCCACCCTCACCTATGGTCATGAAGGCTGGGACATGACTGACAGAACGATATCCAGGGTACAAGCGGCCGAAATGGGTTTCCTCAGGAGGGTGGCTGGCATCTCCCTTAGAGATAGGGTGAGAAGCTAAGTTATCCGAGAGGAGCTCGGAGTAGAGCCGCTGCTCCTTCGCGTCGAAAGGAGCCAGTTGAGGTGGTTCGGGCATCTGGTAAGGATGCCTCCTGGGCGCCTCCCTAGGTAGGTGTTCCAGGCACGTCCAGCTGGGAGGAGGCCTCGGGGAAGACCCAGGACTAGGTGGAAAGATTATATCTCCAACCTGGCCTGGGAACGCCTCGGGATTCCCCAGTCGGAGCTGGTTGATGTGGCTCGGGAAAGGGAAGTTTGGGGTTCCCTGCTGGAGCTGCTGCCCCCGCGACCCAATACTGGATAAGCGGATATGGATGGATGGATGGATAGATACAGTGGTGTGAAAAAGTGTTTGCCCCCTTCCTCATTTCCTGTTCCTTTGCATGTTTGTCACACTTAAGTGTTTCGGAACATCAAACCAATTTAAACAATAGTCAAGGACAACACAAGTAAACACAAAATGCAATTTGTAAATGAAGGTGTTTATTATTAAAGGTGAAAAAAAATCCAAACCATCATGGCCCTGTGTGAAAAAGTGATTGCCCCCTAAACCTAATAACTGGTTGGGCCACCCTTAGCAGCAACAACTGCAACCAAGCGTTTGCGATAATGTGCAATGAGGCTTTTACAGCATCCTGGAGGAATTTTGGCCCACTCATCTTTGCAGAATTGTCCTAATTCAGTTACATTAGAGGGTTTTCGAGCATGAACGGCCTTTTTAAGGTCATACCACAACATCTCAATAGGATTCAGGTCAGGACTTTGGCTAGGCCACTCCAAAGTCTTCATTTTGTTTTTCTTCAGCCATTGGGTGGTGGACTTGCTGGTGTGTTTAGGATCATTGTCCTGCTGCAGAACCCAAGTTCGTTTCAGCTTGAGTACACGAAAAGATGGTCGGACATTCTCCTTCAGGATCTCTTGGTAGACAGCAGAATTCATAGTTCCTTTTATTACGGCAAGTCTTCCAGGTCCTGAAGCAGCAAAACAGCCCCAGACCATCACACTACCACCACCATATTTTACTGTTGGTATAATGTTCTTTTTATGAAATGCAGTGTTCCTTCTACGCCAGATATACTTGGACACACACCTTCCAAAGAGTTCCACTTTTGTCTCATCGGTCCACAGAATGTTGTCCCAAAAGTCTTGGGGATCATCAAGATGTGTTGTGGAGAAATTGAGACGAGCTTTGATGTTCTTTTTGCTCAGCAGTGGTTTTCTCCTTGGAACTCTGCCATGCAGGCCATTTTTGCCCAGTCTTTTCCTGATGGTGGAGGCATGAACGCTGACATTAACTGAGGCAAGTGAGGCCTGCAGTTCTTTGGACGTTGTTGTGGGGTCTTTTGTGACCTCTTGGATGAGTCGTCGCTGCGCTCTTGGGGTAATTTTGGGCGGCCGGCCACTCCTGGGAAGGTTCACCACTGTTCCATGTCTTCGCCATTTGTGGATAATGGCTCTCACTGTGGTTCGCTGGATTCCCAAAGCTTTGGAAATGGCTTTATAACCCTTTCCAGACTGATAGATCTCAATTACTTTCTTTCTCAATTGTTCCTGAATTTCTTTGGGTCTCGGCATGATGTGTAGCTTTTAAGGATCTTCTGGTGGACCTTACTGTGTCAAGCAGCTCCTATTTAAGTGATGCCTTGATTGTGAACAGGTGTGGCAATAATCAGGCCTGGGTGTGGCTAGAGAAATTGAACTCAGGTGTGGACAACCACAGTTATAGTATGTTTTAACAAGGGGGGCAATCACTTTTTCACACAGGGCCATGATGGTTTGTATTTTTTTTCACCTTTAATAATAAACACCTTCATTTACAAATTGCATTTTGTGTTTACTTGTGTTGTCCTTGACTATTGTTTAAATTGGTTTGATGTTCCGAAACACTTAAGTGTGACAAACATGCAAAGGAACAGGAAATGAGGAAGGGGGCAAACACTTTTTCACACCACTGTAGATAGATAGATGGATAGATGGATGGATGGATGGATAGATGGATAGATGGATAAATTTTGTTTTAACTCAATTGACTTGGGGAGACCCTTGAAGTCTTTTAGGCTTTTGGCCTCTGTTGGATATTCCGTTATTAAATATTGCTCTGTTAATGTTATGTTTAAATGCGCTATTAAATAAATGAAAATTGTAAATGAAATTTAGTCAATTTTAGCATCACATAATTATCAAAATAATATAGCACATCATGATAACCTACAAAATGATCACATCAGAACCCAGATAAATACAAAACTCAGTTTCTTTACACTGCACTCTGTGTGCTCCTCCTATTGATAACACTAAAACTGCCTTTGGGAGGGAAATTTTGCCCATTTAGTTTCACTGCACCCTGCTTCCCTTTTATCCCTTTCTCTACAAGCAGAGGGAGGGATGAGACTGCATGGGAAAAAGAGAAGAGACACCACCCTTCTCCATGAGACAAAGACTAAGATAGCCAGAAAAAGAAAGACAGGAGGGAGAAGAAGAGAGGGAGGGAGAAAGGGGTGAAAGAGAGATGGTAAAGAAGCAGGTGGAGAAGAAAAGGGGGGGTGGTCAACCCACAGTGCCAGAGGCAACTGATGAATAAAGGAGCATGTGAGAGCCTGCTGAGAGACCAGACTCACTTCCAAACACACGGACATCAGACACATGAGGGGAAGAAGAAAGACGAGGGAGGGAGATGGTGTTCATGGGTGGGAAGAGTTCATTGAGAGCACAATTTGGCAGAGTGTTACTGCTATAAACTATTCTAACACACACACACACACACACACACACACACACACACACACACACACACACACACACACACACTAAATCAACTTCCCAAAAAAACAAAATCAGTTTCCAATTCAAGTGCTGGGATTTTATTTTCTTGCACCCCCAAACTGTTTTTGACCCTTTTTGAAAACTTACAGTACAGGCCAAAAGTTTTCTTTATTTTCATGACTATTTACATTGTAGATTATCACTGAAGGCATCAAAACTATGAATGAACACGTGGAATTATGTACTTAACAAAAAAGTGTGAAATAACTGAAAACATGTCTTGTATTCAAGTTTCTTCAGTTATTTCACACTTTTTTGTTAAGTACATAATTCCACGTGTTCATTCATAGTTTTGATGCCTTCAGTGATAATCTACAATGTAAATAGTCATGAAAAGAAAAGAAACGCATTGAATGAGAAGGTGTGTTCAAACTTTTGGCCTTATGTCATCTTTCTAACATGTATCTTGCAATTCATTATCACAATCATGTCTTTTTTAAAACACACTTATGACTTAAGCCTCCAGACATCCTGCCTCTAAGGCAAAAGCAAGTCACACTGTGTATGTGTTGGAAAGCAGGGGTGAGCGTGACGGCCAGGGAGGAAACTAGGGAGAGGGAGGAAGGGATGAAGCCCTGAGAGAAGGAATAAGGAGAAAAAGAAGGAGGCCAGGGTTCACAGTTTAGTTAAAGAGCAGCACGCAAGAGGCATTTGTGTTTGATATTAAGCTGTCGGTCAGTGTTACCTTTGTACAGTTTCCATTCTAATTGGAAAATAGAAATAAAAATAGTACAAAGTGGCTTTAAGGGGTAAAAACACTAAATAATAACGGTCCAACTTAAATTCTTGTATACATCTTAATGATTTTTGTAATTTGGGTGGCTATTTGGCTTTCCCAAATTAAGCAGTTTAAATGGATCAACCGTGTTTAAATGGCATGGTGAAATAAATTACTGTGTGTGTGTAAGAAATTGGAGTGTGCACTTCTGAGGGTGAAGTGGTTCTGAAGAGATTAACACTCTAAGCCAACTAAAGAAAAAAAATTCTGGCCCAACTAAAGGGCCACAATTTTTCTAAGCAGACACTTCGGGGGCCGTACTTTCAAAGAAAGAAAATAAAATGTAGGCTATATTTTTTTTACATGTATTAGTGTGGCAAAATCCTAAAAACATGGAAACTCTATAAAAGATAACTGGCTTTTTAACTAGAAAATCATCTCAGACTAGGAGGCAGTTCATTATAGGGGTGCCCGATTCAGAAAATGTCATGTTTCAAAATTCATTTTTAGGCTCAAGATTCGATTAAATAATCAATTTTCGATTCAAAAACAATTCTCAATTAAAAACATGATTCACAGTATGTAAATGTAGTTACGTTTCCCATGTGATAATATACACGCCATTACAAAAAATATAAAATAAAAAATAATTGATTTTTTGAATTCTATGAATCAATTTTGAATCTGTAGAACTTGTATCGTGATACGAATGTAAATAGATTTTTTTGCACACTCCTAGAGGAGCGATGGTTAAAGTCTGATTATGGAAGCGTAGTTGTAATATGCAGTGTCCTAATTAGTAGAAAATGCTTGCAGAAAGAAATGGTTGTTGTCGTCGTCGTGTGTAAAAATGTCACTGTCAAAGTTAACATGGAAAACCTAAGCTTTAATGAAGAATGGACTGATAAGCAGGCTATGCATTCGTCCTGTATGCTTCATTTGCAATAAAATTATGTTGTTGCAGCATCATCCTCAAGAATGAAGAACACAAACATAATGAACGTCATTCATGTGCATATTACCGCTCCAGCGGAAAAGATGGTTCGTTTAGCCAGCAGTTTACAAGAATTTGCCCAAATTTCAAGATTTGAGGCAAACACAGATAAACAGTTAGACTGCAAGCCGACAGCTTTTGTTTTAACTTGTTAGTAAAAATTTGCTATTCGCAGGTTAGAGCTGTTTGCATAAAACAGCGTGGTGGACAAGAATGGACTGCGCAGACAGAGCAGATTGAAATATCGTTTTCTACATGTTAATGTCTGTAGACAGGAGAGTGGGTATTGAAGTATTGACTTTTTACTCACAAAGGTTTTATTGTAGCCTACTTACAGTAACAACCCTAGCGTTAGCATTCATTTGCGCCAGCAGCCGTTGTTAATCCTCTTTGTATCGTTCCCAGTCGGGTACTGCATGCTGTAACGCACTCACCTCTTGGCTTAGTTGTGTGTGTGGAGCGCAGGCATTGCTGTACAGAATCCCAGTATGTGAATGGAGATGCAAATACAGGGGCTGGGTTTCTGCTCTACCTGTGTAATATTACCTGCTGTAAATGCTTGAAAGGCTACATACCAGAACATTTTTTCCTCTTCACATTTTCTGATTACCTGATCATTCTGCTGGTCAGTTGACAATGGCTGCTTTAAGCTGTCCCAGTCACACAGGGTCTTTCTAATAAATACCAAAGTGACAAGCTGTACTGATATACACTCACCTATAGGATTATTAGGAACACCATACTAATACTGTGCATTGATTCAACAAGGTGCTGAAGGCATTCTTTAGAAATGTTGGCCCATATTGATAGGATAGCATCTTAGAGTTGATGGAGATTTGTGTGATGCACATCCAGGGCACGAAGCTCCCGTTCCACCACATCCCAATGATGCTGTATTGGGTTGAGATCTGGTGACTGTGGGGGCCATTTTAGTACAGTGAACTCATCGTCATGTTCAAGAAACCAATTTGAAATGATTGGAGCTTTGTGACATGGTGCATTATCCTGCTGGAAGTAGCCATCAGAGGATGGGTACATGGTGGCCATAAAGGGATGGACATGGTAAGAAACAATGCTCAGGTAGGCCGTGACATTTAAACGATTCCCAATTGGCACTAAGGGGCCTAAAGTGTGCCAAGAAAACATCCCCCACACCATTACACCACCACCACCAGCCTGCACAGTGGTAACAAGGCATGATGGATCCATGTTCTCATTCTGTTTACGCCAAATTCTGACTCTACCATCTGAATGTCTCAACAGAAATCGAGACTCATCAGACCAGGCAACATTTTTCCAGTCTTCAACTGTCCAATTTTGGTGAGCTCTTGCAAATTGTAGCCTCTTTTCCTATTTGTAGTGGAGATGAGTGGTACCCGGTGGGGTCTTCTGCTGTTGTAGCCCATCCACCTCAAGGTTGTGCGTGTTGTGGCTTCACAAATGCTTTGCTGCATACCTCGGTTGTAACGAGTGGTTATTTCAGTCAAAGCTGCTCTTCTATCAGCTTGAATCAGTCGGCCCATTCTCCTCTGACCTCTAGCATCAACAAGGCATTTTCGCCCACAGGACTGCCGCATACTGGATGTTTTTCCCTTTTCACACCATTCTTTGTAAACCCTAGAAATGGTTGTGCGTGAAAATCCCAGTAACTGAGCAGATTGTGAAATACTCAGAGCAGCCCGTCTGGCACCAACAACCATGCCACGCTCAAAATTGCTTAAATCACCTTTCTTTCCCATTCTGACATTCAGTTTGGAGTTCAGGAGATTGTCTTGACCCGGACCACACCTCTAAATGCATTGAAGCAACTGCCATGTGATTGGTTGATTAGATAATTGCATTAATGAGAAATTTAACAGGTCTTCCTAATAATCCTTTAGGTGAGTGTACATTGCCTGATGTATATATCTTCAGAGGATTTTGTCCTTCAGCCTTCAGTTTCTGTGTGCAACAGAAAGTCAGTCTTGTATAGTGTCACACGCTGCATGTGTAATTTATCCTTTTTCTACACTATACTGTGTAGATATCAGTGAAGCGAGGCGTGACACTCTGGGACTGGCAGGATATAGCAATGGTTTCGATCAATTAGGCAAAATGTATAGCCATGTTAACAGCTCTGTGAGACTGTACTTAGGCACATCAATGCCTTGAGCTAAATGCTAATGCATGCTAACATTATTAAAGTTGCTGTGTTTCCACTCCATGGTACGGCTCAACTCAACTCACTTTTGGTACCAGGTACTTTTCTTGATTGCGTTTTCAGACAGTACCCCCTCACTATGGGTGGGATTCTTAGCGGATCGTCACTGCGACGCATTTTGAAACTGCCATGTCATCTCCCAAAAGAACGTCTTCCATTTTTTCATTCCAAGTATGATTAGAAAAACAAAGATTCTTCAGTTATGTGGAAGATCGTATTTTAATTCTTAGAAAAAAAAGTGTTCTTCTGCCAATTAACTTGGTTCAGCTGAGCCATGACTAACAGCTGACTGCGAGCAAGTAACAATGTGTGTATTTGCCACAGTGTGTGTGAAAACCTGGCTATAAGAGTGTGTGAGCATGTGGGTAGAGAGACAAAAACTGGCTACAAGTACATCACATTTTCACCCATGGGAGACAGCGTGGCTGTAAACGGTGAATCTAACGGAGAAAGACGGAGCGTGGAAATGCACATTAATGTGCCTCAAGTGTACCCTGGGGATTCACCGCCTGCCTGTGTGTGTGTCACAGCATTAGTTGTTATGACAGTTGGGTTCAGGTGTGGGTGTGGCAGCAGCAGGTCTGAGGCTGTTTACGTGTGTGTGTGTTTACAGGACCTGCAGAAACAAGTTGAGCACATCAACAGTGATCATGTGGTCGCAGTTGGAGGGACATCACTGACTCAGAATTACAAATTAGTTGTCTTTGGTGCAATCCAAACAGTACACCATGACACTTCTGCATTGAGTCATAAATACAAAGAAAATGGGTCACTTTGGAAGAATTTCTATATTTTTTGCCCTCAGATAAAAAACTAGTACATAACTTATATTAAAGTATTGAATCTCAGTTAGGTAGCAAAAAGATACTTGCTACAAACTAAATGGTCTGGTAATGTCCAAGTTGGCAAAAGTAATACAGTTTTAGTGAATTAATTTTGTTCTATAATTTAGCAGGTAGGCTAACTTAATTCAGCATCTGTCATCTATGTTGTGCAAAAGCAGTTTTGGGAACAATAAACAAGCAGCTGTTTTCATTTTAACTTTAACCTGTTACATACTTTTGGTTTTATCTGTTAATACCCATTATTGGGTAAAAAAAAAGCACTCAAGGTATATAATTTTTTTAAATGTCTCCAAATAGTGTTAAATGTTGTTTTTGGTCATTTTTGGTATTCGTGGGTTTATTAAGTAAATTTGGCGATGACGTCACGTTGGGGAGTGAAGTCTCAGCCTAGCACTAGAACTACGGCGACTGACTGGGTGGAAAGGCCAGCAGCTGTATAATTATGAACCTGCCAAACGTGAGAGGGCAAATGAGGAATTGTCAAGATTTGGGGAAGTCTCCTTCATTTAGCAATGGAGCAGTGCATACAATGACTTTACTTTTTACTGTCAGTGAATAGCACAGAGTAAACGTAAATGTTTTCTTTCTATCTAGTAACAGTGATATATATATATATATATATATATATATATATATATATATATATATATATATATATATATATATATAAAAATTTGAGAGAAAAAAATAATTAGAAAAAAAAACTATGACCTCATCCTGTTGCCAGCTGTTTCTATGACAGCACAGCCTCTAGGTAACACACTAGGAGACACCTGTCCCCTCCTTTTCCTCAGCTATTTGTCTAACGATCCCTTTGCATTGAAGCTTGCATGAATGAAGGCAAAGCCGGATGTCATACTGACTGAGTGTTAAATAACTCAAGTGAACCGTGCTATGGGAGCTTTGGCTGGAAAGAAGTCAACTCACAGTCCAGACAAACTGAAAATGATGGTAACCCAAGACAAAGCCAGGTTTCATGCAGTTCATTTATTTACACTGTGAGCTGGTGGGATTGCATATGATGAAACCATAAAGTTATATTTAAAAAGGCCTGACTAAAATCGAGTGAATTGAGTTGGTTCAACAGCTTGAATCAAAAAAGGCCCTGCACACCGTGTATACACAGCAGTGAAAGGTTGTCTCGCTGACACCAAATGTCTCTGCCACAACCCTGTATTATGCCCAGGTGGCCAACTTGTACAATGCTACCTCTCTCCATTTAGTCAAAGAACTTAGTTTGCAATCTACAACCATGTGTAATGTCAACTTGTGACGAAATTACGCTTTTGCGTAATCTAGTTTATTCACTCTAAACCAGTTGATGGAAACGCTTCTAATTTGCATTTTCTTTGCGGAATTTTAAAAGTTTGCTTAAAATTTGCTTGACAATTAGACGGAAACATGACTTATGACACCAGACGCAGATAGATATACTGCCATATTCAAAAGTAGCCTGTCACAGATAAGAGCTTGAACACACGGATATCAATTTCAAATGTATTTTTACAAACAGTAAAAGTATAAAAGTGTAAACAAAACATTTTCTCAATTATTGTTTTTTTCTGGTAACAGGAGTTCAACATATCCAGTATAATATGATTAACCATGGTAAATAAATAATAAAGTATATATTTTTTTAAATTTTTTAATTGATTTAATTCAAAAGGATTTGACTGCAACTCCACCCAGCTACCCAAACATCCATCCAGGCCTGAGCTGGTGAACCTCCCAGTGGGCCGCATGTTATCAGTGTAACTCCATCTCCAACCCATTCTAATGAGAGGGATTGTTTGTGTGGACCTTAATAACTCCCATAGCCTATTTATATGTTATAACTTACACTCTTTGTGTATGACACACAAACACCATCACTTTGTATGAAGACTGTCTGATTCTGTGCGGCTATGGATCAGCTTTTCAAAATCATGATAGCAAATAATTGCCTACTTTATTCCGTCATAACAAATATGAAATACACACATGCATTTTTAAATTTAACTGTTTACTTCAAAAAAAGTATTTTCCTTCTAATTATCCCCAGTGGAAGATGGCTCTTGAGGTCTATACGGGAAAACAAGAGGGAGGGCTGCAGAGGGAGAGGAGGAGGCGGGGAGCAGCTGGTGCATAGCCTGGACAGGAGGGAGGGATAAAAAAAAGGGTAGGGGTGGGGGAAAGATAACAGAAGGGCAACATGGTCAATCACTTTACACTCCTGACTGTTGCTAGTCCAGCACCATTCATCACATGGAGTCTGGTCTTGCTGCACTGCACAGGCCAGAAAATGTTTCCTTAGAAAACCTATGACTAGTGAATGGCAGTGTACAAGACACAAACACCGCAAACCTAGCTTTCCCGGCTAGACCTTTTACAAAATGTTAAACTAATTCCAAAAACCAAGGCACCTTGGTCTATGTTTTCTCCATTGCCAAAACTGGCTTTAATTTGACCTGACCACACGTCCTTATTGGCTCCTAAACATTACTTTATGTAGTATGTGACATTGGTATTACAATTCAACACTTTCTTTCTCCCAGAATAGTAAAGCTAAATCAGCTAAAAGTTAAAGCTAGATACTTCTTAAAGTTATCTTACACTATGCAGCATTTAAGTGCAACAACAAATCTATACTGTTCACATTCACAAGACTGCAGGGGTCAGTGTGACGTAAATTTGGTCGTTTACCAATAACTACAAGAGTCTCACAGCAGCCCAAAACATACGACTGTGCAGACCACGTGTGTGTGAGCTGTACACACTGACAAACAAGTGCAAACAGGTCTTTGTATGCAGACACCCAGCATACTATTAAAACACAACACCTATGCACTTGAACTCTAGGGTATGCCTGCACGATTTAAAAAAAATAAAAATAAAAAAATATCTCGATTTACCCTGTTCACGATAACATGTTTTAAATAATCTTTTTTTTTAACTTTAAGTTCTTTAATTTTTTTTAATTTAATGACTTTGATTCTCCTTTAATTTTATAAACTGACTGCATCAAACTCTACTTTCTTCTGTGAGTTTTAAATATAGACTGTATAAAAAAGGTTGTAAAGTGCTCCCAAGCGCTGCAATGCTCTCCCTTCTCTTCAGCAAAGCTTCTATGTTTACAGGCTTGTGGTGATGCCCAACTTATCTTTGGTACTGCCAATTTGTTTTGTCATGGTTCATGTGTGCAATGAACATTACATTTCGTGAGAAAAGAAATCGTGGCAGAGAATAGTGATATCAATTCTAAGCTACAAAATCGTGATTCATATTTTTCCCCAAAAGGTGCAGGCCTACTCTAGGGCAGAGCTTCTCAATCTTTTCTCAGCCAAGGACCCCTTAGACCGGGGACCCCCTCATGTATGTTCCTTAAAATAATTTGGTAGCTAATTTGTAATACTTCTACAGTCTTTGTTATGTGGTAAACAACACAAGAGAAATATATTAGAGACATACTGTATAAGACATGCATTAAACATATTTGCAGATTCTGAGTGTGAAAGATTTGTTTGATTAGAAAGTAATCTTTGAACCATTTAAAATAAAAAATTTAAACACACGTTGAACTATAAAGCCTTTTGTTATATCATAATTCAAATTAATTAATCTGGAAATTTTTACAGACCGTCTGGCAGAGTGCCACGGACCCCACTTTTAGAACGACTGCTCTAGGGAACCATGCCTAGTTTATCCCATTAAGTTGGCCGATATTCTTTGTTCACAAAGCGTTTACCAGCCGACCTCCCACTGTGGGGGAAATCACCATGCGTGAATCACCATCATGTGCACAAAATGATGAGAACATTGTACACTTAAGGGGTGGCAGGTGGTCAAAAATTAAAAAAGTTCATTTAAGCTATGAAGGAAAAACCTGTTGATGTGCTCAACACTGTGTGCAGGACTGTTAAAGTCCACATATTTTACATCCACACCAGAAGCAATGAAAAAACAGATGTATAAACTATGGACACATGCTTAATACAAAATCATTGGGCATCATGCTGTTTCCTGATTTTTCTCCAGTAAGCATGTTGTCACCAGAGCTCTAATATTGCATCAGCTTGTATGTCCTCAAATATCTTGTCCTAGTGAAAACCCTCCCAGAGATTATAATGTAATGCTCTCTGTCAATATAGTTTGACTAAAAATACATCTTTGACCTTTAAATGCAACAACTGAAAGCATGTGACAGCTCAGTGTCGGATTTTACATGCACAGTATTTTGTGGCAGACTAAACTATTTTAGTTTTATTTGCTGGGAGGTTCACCAGAACAATAATTATCCATTTAATACATTCTTCACCATGTAGCTCTAAATTTTTAGTTGAAGAAAGGAACACGATAAATACACTTTATAAAAAAATAAAATTTAAAAAAAAATCACTTATTCTACATTTCTCAACATGCATTTTATGCTGTCAATTTATGCAAAATGCAGCTCCAGAGATAGTTCACTGCGTCGATTGGCTGTTTAAACAGCACAACCGCGCTGAACGATGGGGCTGAGATCGATACATGTGGCCCGGGGCACTGCAATAATGAGGAGAGGTCAAGGGTCAAGGTGTGTCAGAGTGCAAGGCTGCTGGTGTTGACCAGCCATGTGAGAGGGAAAGTGAGGATTTACTGCATGTTATAATGAAAACATCACAGACTTAAAACAAGTAAAAAAAGGAAGAACGGTACCAAATTTGTACTGACGCAGACATGAAGACACAACTTTAGCATCTGTAAACTATTCTGCCTCATAGGATGAGCAGAACACCAGCTACAGTGAGAAAGCTGGTTGAGTTCACTGGCCAAGGGTGATCGGTGATATCATGACAATGTGTGAACTCAGTGTTGCTGGCCTGTGTGTGTGTGTGTGTGTGTGTGTGGAGAGAGAAGGAGGGGTTCATTTGAAGCAGGAATACATTGCGATGAGGTCATGAGAATTATGGGATGTTTGCACAGAGGGAAGGCGAAATGTGAGGGATAAAGAAACCGGGCAAAATCCATGCAGAGAAACATCAGCTTAGAACAGCTGCTGGGGCCAACTATGAAGCCCAAACATGGTTTAAATACACAAGGGATTGCAGTACTGCGCGAGGGTGTTCGTCCTCAGCCTCCACCGACAAAAACAACGCACACACCATTAACCAGTAACCACACTTGATACATGGGGTTAGGTTGGGATGATTCGGGGAAAAATATCAATCTTGATTTTTTTTGGCTCAGAATGGCTATCACAATTCTCTGCCACAATTTTTTCTCACAAAGTGTAATGTTTATTGCACACATGAATCATGACAAAACAAAACTAATTGGCAGTACCAAACATATACTTTTATTTGGCACTTATAGCACATTGCGCATCACCACAAGCCTGTAAACACAGCTACAAGCTACAATTAGGGCTGTAATCTCCCAGTCGACTAGTCGATTTATTGGTCGATACGTTCTGGGTCGACCAAAATTCTGATTGGTCGATTTTTTTGCCGTGTTAATTTCATCAGGAGGAAGCATAGACCGTAAGGTGGAAAGCACTAATTGCTAATGGGGGTGTTTTCAGAGCACCCCTGTTTCACAGGTAACAGTCTGTCTTCTGAACACCCCCCTTGTTTTCACTTTTTTTGATTAGCCCAACTCACTGGAGACAGATTGATTAAAGTACTAGAAGTACTAGTACTAGCTTTGGTTTGGTGGTTTGCTGAATATTTATTTAATTGTGAGCGTTTAATTTCCAGTCAGTCGTCCTCGACCATGTTGAAGACATCGGCAGCGTGGCAGCATTTTACGAAAATGGACAACGGAAAAAAGGTTGAATGCAAAGTTTGCAACCAACAGTGTGCATATCGCAGCTCAACTACAAACATGGCATATCACCTAAAAACGGTAAGCTAATGTGTCTGCGTTAGGTTGCCCTGTCTGTTTTGAGTAGGCTATATAAACAATCAGAATTGACATATTTCATAGTCTAATGATTGAGGACATGCACAGAGCAACTGCAATGATAGTGTCTGTCAGTTATTCTAAAAACAATTGTCTTTATATTATGTTGCATATTCCTTAACAGTTCTTGTGCTGATAGGCTACTAGTTTTTTATGTTTATTTATAATTAATTTAGGCAGACAAGGACAAGTACTGCACAGTTAATTAATCTAAACCCCCCCCGCTAGAATGAAGAGTTCTCAAGTGAGCATTTTATAACGATTAATCATGCAGGCATACATGGGGCTTTACTACCCAGTCTGAGGGTGGGCAGCTGGGTGGGTTGGTTGGTTGGTTGGTCAATGAGGGTGTGGTCACCAACATGCTCCAGCCAGGATAAGGAAAATGAACTCACAGTGAACTGAATGTGATCTGGGCTGCTGGTGTCAGACAATACAACCTATTGTACTGCTGCGGCTGTAGAGCCTCATCATCAGCATAATGCCCTTTAGACCTCCCCTTCCCTCAACCATCCACCGTTGGGCCCAAGCAAAGCTTTACCCACATCTGAACTGCTCATATCAGAGCAGCAATGATCCAGCTACAGCAGTAGGCATAATGTAGATAGAAAGAAAGACATTATAGTCAATAATGGACTGCACAACTGTATTTCACCAATGAAAAAATAAGTTTCTGGGAAAGATTTTTGAACCCAGCTAGTCAACAGGATTAAAAGTGTGTGGCCAACTTTAAACCGTCAACAAACTTCCTCTTAAAAACAAAAGTGTTGTAGCAAAACAATTCCACCAAAAAGCTAATTCAGAAGCTGTTCACCTCTTGATCACATCCTACAGTCCTCCTAGACAGATGGAGTTGCCCAAGTGTCATAGAAATGTACAAATTCATATTTCCATTTTTATTAGTACCTTAAAGAGACTCTATAAGGGTTGCTGGTAGTTATAAACAGAGAGAATTATCAACTAAATCTGCAGCTCCCCACGGCTTTACGGAGCTTGATAGCAACTTCAGCTCATCGTTTAGCTGTCCAGCCCTCAACTTTACTGTCTTGGTTCACTCTCACTGCTCTTGTAGCATCGTTTTTGACAGCAGCAGTCAGCTGTTTTAAGAGGAAAAGCTCTGAAAAGTCCAGTTTACCCTACCTGCCGAGCACCAAGCGGCAGAACAACACAGAGACTAGCGTGTGAACATAGTGGAGCAATCGGAGTGGAGAATTTAGTAGCATTTGTGGTTCTTTTTACAGATGACTGGATACATTATCTGCCACCAAGATTTTAACTACTTTTTAAATCTAATCTCATAAAAACGAAGAAATGAAAATGTAGTTCTCCAGATAACTTTTGAATTTCCTTCAAAACACTTAAATTTCACCCATACACTTAAGTTGTTTTTGTGTTTTATTTTGATATTTTATATGTCAGTCCTGAATGAACTACATTTCAGCTTTATTTTATTTTTTTTAAGTTGGAATGACAAACTTGAAACAAACACATCCATTACATGGACACCGAGTTGTCCTTCAGCAAGTATATACAGTGGGGCTCGAAAGTTTGGGCACCCCAGGTAAAAATTTGTTTTAATGTTCATAAAGAAGCCAAGAAATGATGGAAAAATCTCCAAAAAGCATCAAATGACAGATTAGACATTTGTATGTCACAAAAAGTTAGATTTTATTTCCATCATTTAAACTTTCAAAATAACGGAAAACAAAAAAATGGCGTCTGCAAAAGACCCCCCCCCCCTTTGGAAAGCTGAGACCTGACAGTGTCATGGATTTTTCTCAATCATTGTCTGGAAAGACCAGGTGATGTCTATCTTAAGGTTTTAAATGCCCAGACTCATCTGACCTTGCCCCAACAATCAGCACCATGGCTTCTTCTAAGCAGTTGTCTAGAAAACTGAAACTGAAAATAGTTGACACTTACAAAACAGGAGAAGGCTATAAGAAGATAGCAAAGCGTTTTCAGATGCCAATATCCTCTGTTCGGATTGTAATTAAGAAATGGCAGTCATCAGGAACAGTGGAAGTTAAAGCAAGATCTAGAAGACCAAGAAAAATATCAGACAGAACAGCTCGCAGGATTGTGAGAAAAGCAAGTCAAAACCCACGTTTGACTGCACAATCCATCCAGAAAGACCTGCAGACACTGGAGTTGTGGTACACCATTCCACTATAAAGAGATACTTGTACAAGTATGGTCTTCATGGAAGATTCATCAGAAGAAAACCTCTTCTACGTCCTCACCACAAAAATCAGCGTTTGAAGTTTGCAAATGAACATAGAGACAAGTCTGATGCTTTGTGGAAACAAGTTCTGTGGACCGATGAGGTTAAAATAGAACTTTCTGGCTTGAATGAGCAAAGGTATGTTTAGAGAAGAAAGGGCACAGAATTGAATGAAAAGAACCTCTGTCCAACCATTAAGCATGGGGGGTGGGGGGATCAATCATGTTTTGGGGTTGTATTGCAGCCAGTAGCACAGGGAACAGTTCACGAGTAGTAAAAGGGCTTCAATAAAATTTCAGCAAATTTTGGACGCTAACTTGATGCCATCACTGAAAAAGCTGAAGTTACAGAGAGGATGGCTTCTACAAATGGATAATGATCCTAAAGACACCTCAAAATCCACGGTGGATTACATCAAGAGGTGTAAACTGAAGGTTTTGCCATGGCCTTCACAATCTCCTTCCCTCAACATAATTGTTGAGGTATAGACCTATCCCTATCTATGGACAGACAGCCCAGAAATTTCAAAGAACTGGAAGACTTGTGTAAGGAAGAATGGGTGAAGATATCTCAAACAAGAATTTAAAAGACTCTTGGCTGGCTACAAGAAGCGTTTCCAAGCTGTGATACTTGCCAAAGGGGGCGGTACAAGGTATTAACTCTGCAGGGTGTCCAAACTTTTGCAGATGTAATTTTTTAGTTTTCTGTTATTTTGAAAGTGTAAATTATGGAAATAAAATCTGACTTTTTGTGACATATTATATAAATGTCTAATCTGTCATTTGATGCCTTTTGGACATTTTTCCATCTTTTCTTTGCTTTTTTATGCATATTAACACAAATCTTTACCTGGGGTGCCCAAACTTTCAAGCACCACTCTATGCCCTGCGCCAGAAAATGGCCACAGACTGACTGGGACACAGATGAGCTTCTGTATGTGAACACCATATGGAGACAGTGAATAGAGTCCATCAGAAGACAGTAGCTCAACTGTATCCAACACTCAGATGCAACAGATTGTTCCAACAGCATTGGCTATTTTATGGAGAGAGCTTTTTTTGGTCATGATCAATCAAAAAAAATCATTTTCTCCTTGATTCCTAAATATGTTCAGTTGCTTCAATAATCCATTATACACATGGAAACAGTTACATAAATGCTGTAATTTCCTTGAGGGTCAGACAACATAAAGCACACAGTCAGTCAAGCCAATAAGAGGTTATGCTCATGTGTTACATGTGTGCCTAAATATAGCATTATTCATGTGAGAAATTGAGTCATATGATAAGGAGTCTTGTTAGACTACATTATTACATTAAACTGAGATGCCATAAAACAAAAATCATTTTTTATTAACATGAAAATCATTTTTATTAACATAAAAATGAATGAGAATATTAGCCCTCTCTCTAAATCTCCAGTTGCTCTACTGTTCCTTGGTGCATTGTTGTGAATTCTGTCTGCCTACAAGGCCACAGGGCAGCGCTGAGAAAAGACTTTGTGCACATAACTGTCTCCTTACGTCATGTGAAGGCTTATAGGACGTACTCCTATGCATTCTCTGTTGTGGCTGACTCTGTATGTGTGTGGCAGCTGTTAGATCTGTGTGTTTGGGAGTGTGTGCTTTGTGAACATGAATATTTGTGAAATCACTAGTGTGTCTCTCAGTTGTCTGGGCTTTCCCAGTGAACGTACAAAGTGCAAAACATGTTAAAAAAGCAGCAGCAATGCAGCCCCCCCCAATCCATTCTTGCCTCCCCTCTAACTGTTATCAGGAAGTGTGACGTAGCTGGGTTCAGACTACTATTGGGGCTGTTTAATATTGGCTTCCTGTGGGGGGAAATGAATGGCACACCAAAGTAGGGATAATGTGTAGATCTCCAAATGCTTCATATCTACAATAATGGAAGCTTAAAGGTGAACTCTTTACACATCAAAGCCTGTTTACAGGTTGGGGAGTAATGTGAAAATGTTGTTTTAAGCCTTTTATGCTTTATGATACCTACTATAGTATCTGGCTGCCAAACAACTCATGCTTTAAAAAACCCACTAAAAAAGTGTAGTGGTGTGATGACTAAATCCTTTTCTTTTGTTTCTAGACTAGCAACAAAGGTTATGTGGACAAAAGGTGGAATACTGGTTTCCAGTGTTGTCAACACAGCAGCCACCAACACCCAAAGCACCCTCTCTTGTTTTATTTCCTGCTGTACATCAAAGGCCAAAGGGAGACCTGGAGCTTTGTCCATCTTTCCTTCTATGACCACCTTTTGTCTGTGAGCTTCATGAGGGCTTGGCCAAAACAAACTGTAGCAGCATTGCACATGAAAAAAAATTTGTAAGAACCTACTGTCTGATCGCAGTTCTGTCGTATTTTGGGGGGAAAGACATCACAAGTCAGCTGGCACGGACAAAGTGAAAAGAAATGTTTACATCTGTTTAATAACTAAGCTGTCTAGCCTGGGGACATTAAGGTACCAAAGCTACAATTATACCTGGTGGAGGGGCAAACTAACCCGGCACAAAGCTTTTTGAAAGCAGTCAGATAACATGCTACGCTTACAGTAAGCAACCTAATTAAACACAGACTGTGGCTCATTTTACTACTGACACGTGCTGGAGTTCATGACTTCCTGTAGCTAATTAAAGAGAAGAAAATAACAATAAAAGGAACAGTCAGTGGAGACACTGTTCATGTGTATGGAGACATGTTATCAGGCTGTAACTAACGATTTTATTAAATTACTTGTTAGTCTGCAGATTGTTTTTGTATCATTTGTCAAAATAGCTGCCGAATATATACACTACCGTTCAAAAGTTTGGGGTCACCCAAACAATTTTGTGTTTTCCTGAAAAGTCACACTTATTCACCACCATACGTTGTGAAATGAATAGAAAATAGAGTCAAGACATTGACAAGGTTAGAAATAATGATTTGTATTTGAAATAAGATTTTTTTTTACATCAAACTTTGCTTTCGTCAAAGAATCCTCCATTTGCAGCAATTACAGCATTGCAGACCTTTGGCATTCTAGCTGTTAATTTGTTGAGGTAATCTGGAGAAATTGCACCCCACGCTTCCAGAAGCAGCTCCCACAAGTTGGATTGGTTGGATGGGCACTTCTTGCGTACCATACGGTCGAGCTGCTCCCACAACAGCTCAATGGGGTTCAGATCTGGTGACTGTGCTGGCCACTCCATTACCGATAGAATACCAGCTGCCTGCTTCTGCTCTAAATAGTTCTTGCACAATTTGGAGGTGTGTTTAGGGTCATTGTCCTGTTGTAGGATGAAATTGGCTCCAATCAAGCGCTGTCCACTGGGTATGGCATGGCGTTGCAAAATGGAGTGATAGCCTTCCTTATTCAGAATCCCTTTTACCCTGTACAAATCTCCCACCTTACCAGCACCAAAGCAACCCCAGACCATCATATTACCTCCACCATGCTTAACAGATGGCGTCAGGCATTCTTCCAGCATCTTTTCATTTGTTCTGCATCTCACAAACGTTCTTCTTTGTGATCCAAACACCTCAAACTTGGATTCATCCGTCCACAACACTTTTTTCCAGTCTTCCTCTGTCCAATGTTTGTGTTCTTTTGCCCATCTTAATCTTTTTCTTTTATTGGCCTGTCTCAGATATGGCTTTTTCTTTGCCACTCTGCCCTGAAGCCCAGAATCCCGCAGCCGCCTCTTCACTGTACATGTTGACACTGGTGTTTTGCGGGTACTATTTAATGAAGATGCCAGTTGGGGACCTGTGAGGCGTCTGCTTCTCAAACTAGAGACTCTAATGTACTTATCTTCTTGCTCAGTTGTGCAACGCGGCCTCCCACTTCTTTTTCTACTCTGGTTAGAGCCTGTTTGTGCTGTCCTCTGAAGGGAGTAGTACACACCGTTGTAAGAAATCTTCAATTTCTTAGCAATGTCTCGCATGGAATAGCCTTCATTTCTAAGGACAAGAATAGACTGTTGAGTTTCAGATGAAAGTTCTCTTTTTCTGGCCATTTTGAGCGTTTAATTGACCCCACAAATGTGATGCTCCAGAAACTCAATCTGCTCAAAGGAAGGTCAGTTTTGTAGCTTCTGTAACGACCTAAACTGTTTTCAGATGTGTGAACATTATTGCACAAGGGTTTTCTAATCATCAATTAGCCTTCTGAGCCAATGAGCAAATACATTGTACCATTAGAACACTGGAGTGATAGTTGCTGGAAATGGGCCTCTATACACCTATGTACATATTGCACCAAAAACCAGACATTTGCAGCTAGAATAGTCATTTACCACATTAGCAATGTATAGAGTGTATTTCTTCAAAGTTAAGACTAGTTTAAAGTTATCTTCATTAAAAAGTACAGTGCTTTTCCTTCAAAAATAAGGACATTTCAATGTGACCCCAAACTTTTGAACGGTAGTGTGTATATATATATAAAATTCAACTGATTATTTCAGCTCTAAGATGTTGAATTGCATACTAGACTGTGGAGCTGAGAACATCCCTGAGGACAAATACTTGAATAGCTGATTTCCAACAACAATAATTCTTGAGAATCCGAAACAAACACCTATTGAACAACGAGTAAATAGTAGACTGAGCTACAGATACTCTACTATTAGGGGTGGAGAAAAAAAAATAAAAATATTGATACAGCATAGTATCGCGATATTTTCCATGGCAATGCTGTATTGATACACAGACGCCAAGTATCGTTCTTTTATTATATATGTGTTGGTCAGTTTGTCTGCTGGACAAACCCACTTTGCAGCAATAAAATTGAAGTGAGATAAAACAGAGAAATGTATGTTTTAGATAAAACAGATGTTGACAATGTTTCCTTTTGGCGACATCATTTGAAATTGGTAAAACAGGTCAAAGGTCATTGAATATTGCAATATGTTAAAATTGCAATGATATGGGCTCCCAGATAGCTCAATCGGTAGAGTGGGCAACCATATATAGAGGTTGACTCTAACCTGCAGCCCTTTGCTGCATGTCGTCATCCACCCCCCGCCCCTCCTTTCATGTCTTCATCTGTACTGTGAAAAATAAAGGCTGAAAAATGCCCAAAAATAATCTTTAAAAATAAAATAGAAATTGCAATAATATTGTATTGTGACATAAGTATTGAGATGATATTGTATCGTGAGGCCTCTGGTGATTCCCACCCCTACAAGTTGTCACCAGACAAGCACCTCCTATGAGAACATAAATTATCACATGTGCCTGTATCAAAACATAATAAACTATAATATAACAATAAATCTGTTATACATAATGAAATGGAGGAAAACGCCAAATATGAGAGAAATGGTTGATGGAAGAGAAGAGTGCAAACAAGGACTATTAAGCGCTTAGTCAGCCTTTTATGGAGAAAGAGAGAGAGAGAGAGAAATTGTAATTGTGAAATCTTCGGCCACTACTCACAGCCCTTTTTAACCTGCATGTTCTTGGTCAGCTTAAAACTGGTTCCCATATCTCATATCCCATATCATCCCACTTCTGCATTTTCACGTGCACCTGTCTCTCACTTGGCTACTTCTAATTATATTGTATAGTAATGCTAACTTGTCTCATGTTTCACTGCCTTCCTTCACAATTGACTAACCTGATCCTAAATTACAAAACAAGAATGTGTGACTGCAGAACAAACCTGCATTTCTAAATTCCACACTTGCAGGTCAAGTGATACACGACACTTACTTAGATTCAAATGTCACAGTGTGTCAAGCTCTACTGGAACAATGGCTCACTAAGTCCAGTGGTATGAATTTCATAATGCTCATCTGCCTCTTCACGCTCTCTGTCCTAAGAATTAAAAAAAATTGATAGTGTCACTTAAAGCTTTGTGAGCAATGCAAAGATCAGATAACCTCTTGCCTAGATGCTACAGCAGGAAATAGTGGGTGTTTTACCTCGTCACACAACTATTACCAGTAAAATGCAAAGCAAGCAGCCTTCCTGCGCAATAATGCTTTCATGAACAAGTAATGCCTAATGGGAGTTGGGAATGGTGTGTGTGCGTTGTTCTTAGCAAACACCACTATTTTGCCTGCCTTTACTCTCTGTATCTCCACACTAAACATTTGAAAAGGCACAAAGCTAGAGTTAGATAGACCTACATCATGGCACATGCGGTACAAGCCACAGAACACCGCCAAGGTGACTGAACACTGCTGGAGCTCTCTGCACAAGCCCTCTCCAAAACAAGAAAGTGTCCCATCATACATTATTTACAAATGACAAACTATCCATTTCCAATTCAACTAAGTGGCTGGTGATTCATCACAGTGGGGTCCCAGGGCCACCAAAGATCCTCCCTCCAGGAAGCTCCCCAGAATATAGGGCTTTGTCACCCACCCGCTTTAAATGCATTAGCACTGTTAATGCATCACATGATGGTGCTTTTCCCAAGTTGTTTGAATCTCCAGACAGAGGTTACTTAACCACTATAGAGTAATGTAACACTACAATATATATTTCAATATACACTGTTATCTAATTGATTTGTATTTGATCCATTTTGTGGAGTGGCTCCCTGCTTGGGGGCTGATGATGACGATTGAGGGAGGGAAAAAAAACATTACCGTTACAGGAATTGTTTGTTTTTTCCTGGACATTTCTCTATTTCATGCTTTTGCTTTTACCTCTTCGGCCTGTACTAATCTTTGAAATTAGTTGAACTGAAAGACAGGCCATGGGGGTCACCAGGAGTTGCTTCATTTTAAGGTGACAAGGCACCCAAAACACACTGGGAGTGGGGGAACCACTGGTTTGAAGTATTAATTTGGGGTGGGGTGGTGTTCGACATAAAGAGGAAGAGTCAGAAGACCACATGAAGATCATGTTCAAGAAAGAAAGGTTGCAGGTCAATGCAAATAGACCATGCCAGCAGGTTGCAGGGCATCCAACTTCATCAACTTACTTGCATAGAGTCGTTCGCCATCGTTGTCCCTGTTGCTCTGTTGTCAGCCAGTTTGTAGTCGTCTCTTTTCCAAGACAGTAAAATAAAATTACAATTAAAAAAGGACCGGGTACTCTTCCTGCGAGTGTTATCTCAAACTGTACACGGTCTGTGTGACACAAAGGCAAAACAGTCAAGAGGTAATCCGCATTGTTTGCCTGCCTGGCCGCGCCTGAATTGATCCTCTCCGTGCTGTGTTCAGTTTCACCAACGTTAGCGCTCACTTCACAAAAATTAAAATGCGTTTACTGTCTGCGCGTTTAAAAACAAGGCATTCGCATAACAACATCCAAACAAAACTATTAGGCTCAACAGTCATTGTTCATCTTGCCATTCAACAGCTAGCAAGAGCCCCATAAAATCCACCGGCGGCGCTCCTCCGTCATGTCCTGCTGAACCCAGACGGAGATAAAGTCACATCCACAGGCAACATAAAATGAAAGAAAGCTCCTTCTTTTCCCGGTAGAATCCGTGACACACAAACACGCCTCAGTCCCTTGTCTCTATCACATGCCACACAAAAAGACGCCTGTCAGTCCTTCACGAGCCACTCATACAGTCAAAACGGGGGACAAAGAAAGCTTATCTGTCCGTTAAATATCCAGCCGGGTGAAGTAAAAACCGCACATTAAAAACGGTTCTTCGTTACAGCACATGGGATGAGTGAAGACAACACACCATCGCATTCAAACAGTGGGTAACTGACGGGAGGGAAACACATAGCACTTGTACGCTAGACGCTGATGCGCGCTCCCGACGCTCGAGCAATGCAGCCCGGGCGTTCATTGCGGTTCATTGGTCCGGGGCTGGGCGACGGGGGCGCTCCCGGATGTGTCATGTGACCTTCGTTAACTGTCGTAACTTTTTTTGTAACATTAAATATTACAAAACAAGAATGGGACAATGTACTCACCACAGAACATATTGAAAATAAACACGTAACAGTAATTAAACTTTATAAAACAAATCATTTGAAGAAACATACAATGAAAAATACATACACATTTAGCAATAAGCAATGACTTGTCAATTGTAGCTAACTAATGAACCAACTGTTGAACATGATTAGTCAGACACTTAATGAGAACAACAGTGATACATTTAAGAGTGGAGGAAGAAGTCACATCCTTATAAACATAATAATGATAATAATAATAATAATAATAATAATAATAATAATACCAGTGTGTAAAAACAATACATTACAAGTCAAAGTCCTCAATTCAAAACTTTAAAAGTAAAAGTAGGCTACATAAGTGATCGTCAAAATCTACTTTAATTACCAAAACAGTACTCACTATGTAGAAAAATAAGTTTAGAGACAAATTGTAATTGAATATTATATTGTTAGATTATTATTATTTGTGTATTAACAGGTAATCAGCATTTTAATATGGGATGGAGCTAATTTGAACTGTTTAACATAGTGTTGTGTTGTGTTGTCTTACCTATAGCAAAGCATATTCATTTACAAACAATTCAAATTGTATGTACAATCTTAATTTGCAATTATAGCCATCTGGTAAATGAAGTGTAATCCAGAAATCCTCACTAGCAGCTCTGAGGCTGTACTTATACTTATTTACAGCTGTGCTTTGCACTAAATGCTAACAAAAGCATGCCATGCTCACAATGACATGTCCAGATGTTTAGCAGGTATAGTAGATTTTTTTTTGTTGCCATTTTGGACACTGTCAAAAGGATGAAATATTCTGAAAATAATCCAAGTACAAAACACAGAGAAAACAACTGAAATTGCATGTTATATCTGACTCTAGTCCAAGTTTTAAGTCTAAAGTTTGCTATAAAAATACACAGCATATTTTTGTTTAAAAAAAAAAAAAAATCTCCAAAACACAACAGAAGTTGATCTCATTTAACAGAAACAGTAATAATGTGTGTGTTGGTGTGAGAGAGAGAATAAAGAAAGAGAGGTAGAGCGACAGAGAAAAGCTCATAATGGGGTTAGGTGATGTTATGGTTGCGTGAGTGGGTGTCTTTTGAAGATTTGATCTTTTGATTTGATCACACTTTTTTTTGCATAACTGATTTGCATGATGAAAATTAGTTGGCAGAAAGTTGGCCTCATCAACAAGGCCAGGACTGACAGACTGGCAGACTCTACCCCCCAACCAATGTCAATACACATTACACTAACACATTCTGGACGATTATCCCTAACCATTGTGCATATTACTGTGAACTTTTGCACATCCAGATTAATATTCCGCACACCCTACACAAAAACGTACAGCTATAGAAGAGTCAGTTTTATTGTACATATTTGTTGTAGTGTATTTTACATATTTGCTATTGTAATATTTCTATTCTATATTTATGTTCTTAACTACTGCAATACTTTGCTCTATTGTTTGTTACATTTTCAATTTATTATTACAAATTTATTGTATGCAGCATACATGTGGGTGAAAACTTACTTTGCAATAAATCTGATTCTGCTGCTCCAGGTTACACCTCATATTTTATATGATAGTTATTAAAAAGTAGTAGGCTATTTGTTATACATGTTGACATGTTATTTAATACACATATTTAAAGGTCTAAATGTTAAAATGATAATTTGTGGTCTTTAACCTCATTACTTTAGTATGATTTTACATGCACACATATTCAATACTTTAGTTTTAAGTTTCCTTAAATTTCCCCTTAACCGTCGAATCGGAAGCCAACTTCAGCGTCCTCATTTTCTGACGATTTGTCAGCTAGCATAATCGGTTCACATAAAAAACGTTAAAAAAGAAATGTACTTTTGTTTAAAATATGTATGTTAATCTTTTTGTATTGTAGACCCCCGACAAAAGCAAACATTGAATTATGTTTAATAATTCTTGCTGAGACCATTAACTGTAATCCGCAGCAAGATCAACGAGAAAGAGCGGTGACAGGCGACGGTGAAAAGAAGGTAACAGCAAGTTAGATTCATTGCTAGATTAGTCCATGTTAGCTCATCTGCTATTAAAATCAACAAATTGCAGCGTGATTAGACGTTTAATAATCTTGTGGATTAATTAGCCGACTGGTATACAGTCGTTATCTCAGGTTATTAACGTAAACGTGACTTTGCTAAAACTTGCGTACATTGCTAGCATCGCGATAGTTAGCTAGCTCGCTAGCATTTAATAGGTTTTTATACCCGCCGTCTCGAGTCCATTCATTTTAAATGAGAAGAAAGCGGCAGAATTGACGGCTCGTATGTTGTGCGTATGACGACTCTAAAATAAGTGGCGTATTATTTCCAGGTTTTCAAAGAAATACCAACGTATCTACAACATAAAACATGACAGACACTGAAGTGGTTGAAGTGCAGCCAAACTCACCGGAACAACATGCGTTTGGGGGCCCGAAGGAAGACATGAGCGGTGAGAGGGCCTCCGACAGCATAGAGTCTTAACACTCGACAAGGAAGTCAAATGTTAATGCTATTCCCAGCTTGCTTTGAAAATATGGATGTGTCATTTTTTTATTAAAACTTATATTACTCTAAACTACTCATATACTGTTGTGGGGGGTTAGTAATAGTCTATATGCTCTATACTTTATATGAAACCATTTTCTTTCTGTTTCAAATCCATTGGGTTCTCAGTGACGGAGGAGCCACTGTCATTGGCTGTCGTTACTCTAGCTCCGCCCTGTGGTGATTATACGGCCTGCAGCTGTGGCTGTGAGGCCTGCAACCGTCAGGAGACAAGATGGATGGAGAGAAACCTCCAGTTCACTGAGCTGCAGCTCCAGTTCCTCATGAGCAAAGCAGATGACTTACACGACTGCCTTGTCGATGGGTAGGGTCCTGGCTAGTAAGGGTGCACCATTCAGAAAATGTCACGATTCGATTCAATATTGATTTTTTGGCTCAAGATTTGATTCATTACATTACATGTCATTTAGCTGATGCTTTTATCCAACTAACTATATTTTTGCTATTTGCTATATATATGTCAGAGGTCACACGCCTCTGGAGCAACTAGTGGCTATGTGTCTTGCTCAGGACACATTGGTTGATGTATCACAATGGGAATTGAACCCAGATCTCCCACCAAAGGCATGGGTCATATCCACTCCGCCATCACCATCCTCAAAATCTATTTTTGATTCAAAAACAATTTTTAATTAAAACTATTCACAGTATGTAAATGTAGTTACTTTTCCCACGTGATAGTATACATGGCATTACAAAACAAAAAAATATGCGTATGAATCGATTTTTGGAATTCTATGAATCGATTTTGAATCGGTAGAGCTTGAATCGATTCATGAATGTGAATCACATTTTTTTGCACACCCCTACTGGCTAGTCATAATGCACTAATGTCACCAGGGTATATCTGCTATTTAATGATTCTTTTTGTATTTTTTTTAGACAGGGTCATCTAGAGAGAGAGGCTCTTGCTGCTGCAGTGCCAAGTTTCCTGTACACCTGTCAGCCTTTCTTTAACCACCTGGAATCCACGAGCACCGTGTCACAGCACACCCCTCTGCCTTTAGACATCTATGCAAGGGTATGTGTTTTAAAGGGCTGATACACCCACTCGTTAAAAGATGTTTTCTCACCAGCTGTGATCGTTTTGGGTTCATTCGGTTTTGAAACTAACACTGGAACTACTTTGTACTTAAAAAAAAATAGTCTCAGTGAGACATGTGCATTAAAGAGTAAAGCATTAAGCAGAGTAATGGGATTTCTTTTCTGGAAAGAGATGTTACAGTTGAAGTTATCTAAAAATCATGTCATAAAACCAAAACCGCTTGGCTAGACACCATTTTACACACCAGCTACCTACAGACAATATGCCTTACATTGATGTATGTTTATTTCAGATCGGAGTAAGTAATTCAGCAACTCTGTAAGCAGCTTTGTATTACAAGGATGAGTGTTTCACAATCATATAAAAAATAATTTAAGAAAGGGGGCTTACTATTTGTTGCTCAATGAGACGGTGCACAGTTTAAAAACATTAGCATTAGATACAAGTTGAGTTTTACCTCACTGTGTGTGTGTGTGTGTGTGTGTGTGTGTGTAGCGTGTGCAGCTGTTGGACTTCTCTCAGCAGCTGTGTGACAGGTTGGAGCAGCTGGTGTTGACCTACGCCAGCTACAATGCCCTCTGTTTGGACGAGACCAAGCCTAACAGGTAGACACACACACACACACAGGAACAACACACATTTCTACCAATACAATACATGTTTACTCATTTTAACATGTGGCAGTAGCACAAACACAACATGAAAGAACAAAAAGGCCTCATGGGTTAGTAAGACATACATACGGTATCTGCATTTAATTATCCCACATTTAAACGTTTAATAAACTCAGTCAACATTTGGTTTTGTGTAAATTATCCAGTTTTCCTAATGTCTCAAAACATGTCAACCTTTCCCCTGAATACATTTCCTGAACAATATCAAACTTGTTATTGGAGTGATAAGCGAAAATGACGGTGGAGACTTCAACAGATGACAAGTCCGAGGATCTCATTTTAATTGCAGCATTTATTCAAACAGCGAACAAACTTTCATGACAAAGAGAGCCACCTGTTGTACACACATGCGTAAGTGTCTGTGCACTAGAGTGACTAGTGAACATCAGAATAACTGCTTTTTTATATTCTTCTTGTCCTCACACATTTCAGTCTGTCCATTTCTGTGGTATAGTGTTGCCGTCAAACTACTTCTTATATGTAAGACACTTCTAATAGATCTACACATTCAAATCTATTCTCAATGTGGGATTGGGTTACCTCAAACTAAGCCTTCTGTGGAAGACACTTAGAATGGATGAAATACATAAAAACCCAGTATGCTTAAATATTCCAACTATGAAAACTATTGTTCTTTTCATGTAGGATCTGCTTCGTTGTGATAGCTTATTGCCAGGTAGCTGTCTCTTCCATGTATAGCTTCCTCAGTGTTCTCTAGCTACCTTTACAGCGTAGTTGTGTTACCAGTTCCAGTCCCTACTAGGGTTACAGTAACACCTTACATTGGTCAGGGAACGTTGTCAAAGAGAAATCCCATGCTGCACTTCATACTGAACATGTGGCAGTATGCTATGGAAACAGTTGATCCAGGCAGGATGACTTTTATCTTTAAAACATTGGATTTCACCGCAGGGACCAACCCATTTTCATATCCTCTCACCATCTAACTTTCCCCAATCTCCCGTTTGTATCAAAGTGTGTCTCACTTCTGCATCGGTCAGAGCCAACTTGGTCCACTGAGGGTGACCACGTTTCGCTACTGTATGCCCACACCGTACCTGGCCCGTGTCGACACGGGCCTGTACAAACGCATGCGCTGGAACGTGGAGAGACTCCGAGACGAGCAGCAGACAGATGAAGAGAGCGAGGCAGAAATAGTCGGCGACACGGTGTAGTGAGTCTGAATGATATCTCCACCCTCTTGTTTTTACTTTCTCCGTTTCTACATTTTTGATAGACTGTTTTTCCTCTGATTGACGCTAACATTTATGGCACACCCCTCTTACTTCCAATATACATCCCTGGTATTAATCTTTTATTACCACCGTCCCAATCAGTTACTTCCTGTGCTACGAGGACATTCCTAATGCACACGCAGAGGCTAGCGGGGATAACCAAGATGCCTCTAACGTGGTAAGGATGTGGTCCATCGGTCAGTGGGTGCAGGTGACCCCCAACACAGAGGACATCTATGACTGGTATACTGATTTACATTTCTTCATTTGTTGCTCTCTAGCTGCTTTTAAGAGCGTTTTCAATCACCCAGCACCCTCTGGGGGAGTAAAATGTAAACAATGAAAAAGATAAGTGACAGATCTAGCCAAAGAAGAACATTCCTCACATTAAATAGTCAGATCTCAATAACTTTGCACAGTTTTCTTAAGTTGCCTGATTCAAATATATTTGTATGTGTTCCCGTTTGTTTCAGGATCACGTGTGAGGTTCCTCAGGCCGACTATCACAGGCTGTTGTTTCTGGGCAGCGAGGAGCCATCTAGCTGCAGCGCTACAGACTACCTGCAACAGCTGCTGCTGCCTCATGAGACAACAGAGTGATGATAGTAATGGTGTGTGTTGGCACACGTGACATCTGTCTCTGGGATAGACCATCCTTTTTTTTTAAAAAGATATTTTTGGGGCATTTTCAGCCTTTATTTTGTCACGACAACTAAAGATATGAAAGGGGGATATGACATGCAGCAAAGGGTCACAGGTCAGTCAAACCCTGGCCCGCTGCATCGAGGAGTAAACCTCGTGGGAGTTTATGGGAGGTTACATGGTTAAACATCTGGTTTCATGTGTCTGGATGACTGAGCTGAAATCCCAGCGCATCACATGACTGTAAAATATGTGATACAGCCTAAATGACTTGATGCATTCATGACCTGTTGGGTTTTTCAACATTTAAAGCTAAAGGCTTCTGTTTTCATAATACACTGTGACCAGTGTTGATTTCAAAAACAAAGTTCAATAGTCAAGTTATGTAAAAATACATACTCAGTATATATATTGTTTTATGCTGTATATTGTGCCAAGTCTGTTTAATTCTGATGTTAGCTGCACACTATTTTGTTCAGGGTGTTGTTTAAAAGATTTTATTAGATTGTAAATACTAAGTTTTACACATTTTTAACAGCCTTTTGTTGTGTTGTAAAGAATTCCAGAAGTGTTATTTAAAAAACATTTTATTTACATGAAACGTTTCATTGAAATAATTACACACAATCAGATTTCTGTTTTTCAGAAAGCCCAGAATAAACAAGGAAAATGTTACATTTTAAAACAAGCTGCCAAGAACGCCCATTTACTTCATTTCAACAGGTTCCTCAAGCCATTTAAATTTGTACTTAAATGCCTCACTTCATTTTCAATAAATTAATATCTCAAATGTGAGATTTAATAACTCTGAGCCCAAATAACACACTCCTATTTCAGCCTAATGTGTTCAGTTTGACCTTGTAATCATGCAGCTCAGCATTTCTGTTGACTGGACATAAAAGAAGAAAGAAATTTACTTACAAATAAAATCTACCATTTACAACCAACATCCTTCATTCTATATTCAATACAAATCTATATAGCGTATGATTCTAATAGGGCTACTATACTTCTAAATCTCAACGTACAAAAGTAAAATGGAGATTCCCTTCATTACAGTGACTAGTCTTTTAAAATAATATACACAAATGCTTACAAAAACACTACATAGACATGTTTAAGAAAGCACATTTAAAAAAGTCCAGCTTTGTCAAAAATGCAATGAACGTAATGTGTCCTGCCTGGAGGACGGGAAAGCAGACAAACATACGCGTAAACACCTGCTTGCTTCTCAGTTGTTACATGTAGGCTTTAATAAAGAGGACACATTAGTGGGTGATGGCAATGGCAATTGCCTAAGAGTCAATTAAGGTGAAAGCACTGATGCACAGTCCTACCTGGCTCATTGCATTATATTCAGTTATTAAAACAAAAATCAGCCTTTATGTTTTTTGACACCAGAGAGCAGGGCAGCAAGCCAAAAAAACTGACTGAATACAATAGAGATTCAAATGGACATTAGAGGAAATAAAGTTTTTAGATAGCATTTATGTCCTGTTCTGTCAGATTTACAGTCCAAGAAATTGTCAGAAAACTACTGAATGAAAATAAAAATGTCAACATCGTTAAGCCTGTGACATTACAGTGAGGCTCAGTGGCCGTCTTAAACACTGACTGACATCAATATACAGCACAGCTATGTAGATTTAAATCACACACTTCCATACCATAGCTCATCACAGTTTCAACAACAATAAACAATACCCAGAATAACCTGATATAGAATCCTCACTTTTAATACGCTTGTGTCTCACAATAAAGTGACCCCTGACGTTCACAGCCGTACCGGTCTAATGTAAAATCTATCCACCGCACCAGCGTGGTAGTCCTTGTAAAATAACCAGCTAGCATCTGCCTGTAGCCTGTGACTAAAATACCTCCATCTAAAACAGAGGCATTAAGACCTAAACGAAGACTACATTAATGGAAGAATTTAATATGTGGCTCCAGAACAGTGAAAGGCATTTCCTGCTAAAACAAGTCTTCAAAACTATGCACAGAATTAAACGAATATAACTAAAACTTCATTAGTGACCGACCGTGTTTCAAATGGAAATGCTTCCACGCCGTACTGACCATTGGTAAAGAACTGTCAGCTCAGACTGAGACCATGTAGTGAAATGATGATGATCCTATTTAGCTCTTATCAAAACATTTCTTTGATCTAATGTTGCAAATAAATTATAAGTTGAACTTCACTTTTCCAGCCAGTGTCCAAGCCTCCATTATCAACATGTTTACCCTGATACAAATTACAAGACTGAATTTAAATAAGTGCAAAATCTCAGAAACCTGGTAATCAGTGTTTTATCACTATTCAGTAGCAAGACATCTCCAGTGTAGTCTCAATTATAAAATAATGTGATAAGAATGAATGTCATGTTTATGTATATAAACATTTATGGTTTCAATTAAAAGCACTGAAGATGAAGAACACAAAGTAAAACAACCAAATCTATCAGTTAATAAACCTTTGAGTGATAGTGGCCATTTGGCACCGTCGGTATGTGTGTGTTTGGCAACCCATGGCACAGAGATTTGGCATAATGAAGTGTCCCATTCCTCCGTACGTAAATCAGTAGCAATGATGCATAATGGGATTCTGTCAGTAATCACATGGTTTCAGGTGTTTTAGTGATTAAAATGTATTGTAGTCAGTGTTAATATGCCTGCAGTGATGAAGGATATGGAGTGTGTGGTGAGAGAGGTGCTGAGTTTCAGTGTGCAGTCATGGGTGTGATCTACTCGAGATGAGATGCAGTTTCTTCTCTAGAAGCACAAGCTTCCTGCCCTAAGTACGCACTCATTTTGTTTATGTCTTTACTGTGTTGAGGCTGCATATGGAGAATTTTAATGTTAAAAGTGTAGAAAAGGCTTTAAAAAACAGCATTTAGATCTTTGTGTTGGTAAATAATATGCACCAAGCATTGGCATTGTATCTGCTTATTTTCAACAAAACAATTAGAGAACCCTGCCTCTCAGGAGTATCTTTAGCAGAGGTTCCCAGCCTTTTACCCTTATGATCCCTTAAAGCAAAGCTTGGTCACATGTATCGGTCTACAGGTTGTGACCAGAGAACTAAAGAGGGCTGCATTTGAATACTTTAAAAGGTCTCATGGCATGAAAATGTCACTTGGAGTATTATTATATTTTAAAACATTAATATGCGTTCCTGCAGCCTGCCTAGGGTCCCACAGTGGCTAAAATGGTGATCGGTGTAAACAAAGCCCTGGGTATCCTGCTCTGCCTTTGAGAAAATGAAAGTTCAGATGGGCCGATCTGGAATCTTGCCCCTCATGAGGTCATAAGGGGCAAGGAAATGTAGCATTTAAATGATTTTCAGTTGTTCAGTAAATCTATCACTGCCAACACTGTATTGTTCCTCTTTATATAGATGTAAAAATGTTTGGCGCTGGTCAGGGGCTACTTGGCTTAAAACCACAATTCAAAGGGGGTACATTAAAGAGTTTGAGAACCCCTGCTTTAGAAATATGAAACATTGGGATGCATCTCAATGTCCAAGAATTTCTTCTATTTTTTTCCACATTGCCCAGCCCAAATATTAACTCTAAGCTGTTCTGAAGCAAATATGAATTCATCATGTTTATAGTAACAGTAGAGTAAATGTGTGGGCTGCTCTGTACACATCCCTGTATCACCTTATCTATTGTGTGCCTGTTCCCGTCCCATGTGATAGTGTGCATAAACAACACTCTGGTCATCTTCCCTGTACGAGTTGTTTAAGTACAACATCTGCAGTACTGTTAAAGAGTGCGAGTGAAATCAGACACTCGCATCCCTCAATGATGCGTCTCCAGCTCTACCACGGTCCACTCTCCCTGTGGGGAGCTCCCAGTGGCCTCTGGAGAGAAACTGCTAACAGAGGTGACGGTGGCAGACGGCGGCGTGAGTGGCGGCAGCAGGCTGGGCCACAGGCTGCTCTCCAAGGGGCTCAGTGTACCTCCTGCACCCCCCGGCAGCAGCAGCAGAGACGAGCAGCCATCTCTGTTCAGCAGCAGGGTCTGATTAATCAGCTGCTGGACTATGTCCACTTTCTTCCCCCAGTCCAGGTCCAGGGGTGGAGGTCGCACTGGAGACTCAGGAGGGCAAGGGGAGGAGATATCTCCATCCTGGGAGGGGTTGCTGGATGACAGAGGGGAGTCTGGGAGAGGAGGAAGGCTCTCAGTGGACGGTGAAGAGTCTCGACATTTGTCTTTATCTAATGTCACCCTTTCACAGTTGGCCATCTCTTCATTGGGGTTGAGCTCCTTTATTCCCTCTTCTCCAACTTCAGCCTCATCTTCGTCACTAGTCTCCAGGGATTCATAGATGGTGCAGAGGCCAGAGGAAGGGGACAGCAGCACTGTCTGTCCTTTATTAGACTGTTGCAGCTCTTGTTGCCACTGCATGATCTGCTGTCTCTCCTTCAGTTCCTGTTGTTGCTGCTGCAGCTGAAGTTCAAGCTCTCTCCTCTGCTTGAGTTCCTCTTCCTTCTTCGTCACCTCTACCTGCTCTCGCATTCTCATTTCAAGCTCCTCTTCATTCCTCTTTATTTCTTCTTCAGCTTCCTCTTTCTTCTTCCTCTGCTCCTCTTCCTCCCTCCTCTTCCTCTCCTGCTCCGCTTCCTCCAGCGGCCTGCTCTGTTGCTCCCTGCGTTGCTGCAGCTCCAGCAGCTGTCTCTGGTGTTGCTCCAGCCGGCGGAGCTGGGGGCTCAGCGCCTGCTGGCCGAGGCTCCTGGGTGGGAGGTCCGCACAGGTCAACCTCGGCGGGGTGACAACGGCAACATGAGGTTTGACAATGTCGCAGTAGGTTCTGGGGTATGCTGAGACATCGCGGCGGTGAAGATGCGCTAGTGCAGGGAAGCCTGTGTGAAAGGAAGTGGGAAGGAAGATTACAGTAGCGTGATGTTATAAAACAGGTCACAGGCAGCAGGGCAGTGACAGCAGTGCAGTGTGAGAACAAGCAGAGGGGTATAGAGGGAAGGGAGAGGCCAGAGGCTCATACTTGAAGGAATAGTGGAAGCATTGTAAAGCCAAGCCAAAAGGTCTGCCAGTAGCATACAGCACCAAACTGGCCGGCAATCATTTGTGGGTTTGTACTTTGAACAAGTGACAGTGGGACATTGTTTGAAAGCTGTGCAGCAGTGACCAATACAGCATGTTAAGTATTCAGAGGGATGGAGCCACAGTATAAAGTTTTAAAAAAGTACTAGAAACGCACCAGAAAATAGTGACTTGTGGCTAGGGCAAGGGTAAAGGAAATTTGGGCAGAGAGCAAATGTGAACGTGATTTCCCCCCCAAACATGTAATCTTTTAAAAATAAAAAAGGCACCCAGAAAATTAATTTGTGTGCAAAAAAAAGCAGCCAACTTCCTGTATATGCAATCACTATCAACTCTGGTGAGACAAACAACCACAGAAAAGCTTTTTGCGAGCTACAACATTCGTCACCCATGAATGGAGTTTATAGTTAGTCAACCAGTGATACGTGCAAAAGCTCACCATGCATTTAAAGACATCAAGCAATCACAAGAAAAAAAAATAAAAAATAGCTTGGCTTTAGAAGAAATCAAAGTACATCAAGTTTAAGAGCCAAGCCATTTGTCTGACCCTGAACACACCAATCCAAAGTAATGTAATGAAAGTCCTTGTGCAACAGTGACATGCATAAGCACAAGTTAACATTGATACAGTGTTGTAGAACAGTGCAGTAGAAAGGGGCTAACACAGCAACACACCCAGAATGGACTGGAGGAAAATTAAAGTAGCAGAATGAGGAGGGCTGGGTTCTCGAGGCTGGAAGACAAGATGTCAGACTGCTTTCACTACTTGAAATGGCAAAGTTGATCCATGGATGAGAAGGTCTGGTGGTGTGGCTGATCAATTCATGGCAGATTCATTCCAGTTATGTGGTTTGTGCTATGGAATGAGTTCCACTGTCCAATTTTCAAAGGAAATGCCACAATAAATGCATGAGTGTGAGTGTATGGCAAGAGTAAAGCAGAGACATGCTGAAGTATCGGCAATATAATGAGAAGTATATATAGAGCAACTGGTAAATGACTGGAAGTTTGGAAGACCTTGAAATGAATCTTAGTGGTGTTAGTGGACTTGTCTCGCACACACATCCACAGACCATAATTATGCCATTCCCAAGAGCCCCTTTGAATAAAACTATACATTGAGAGTACATCATGGTAAAAATCTAATCTTTATTTAAAGTTGTAAAGGTTCATTACTCCAAAAGATGGCATAACGCAAAAAGCTAGGGTACAATTTAAAGTGCAAGAAGAGCTAAGGAATGATCATGTATAAGGAAGATTGCCTGTACCTTAAGGTAGGACAGTGAAATCAAATAGGAATATACAATCAAAACTTAGTTATCAGTTTTGTTCAGTAAAAAGGTATTAGGATAAATACACATGAAACATGTTAAACAGTTCATTCCACATTTCTTTTGTTATGCTTATTTTTATTTTCCTCTTGAAGCGCTGTAAACAGACAAGTCAAATCCATGCCAGTTCAGGGCAACCACATCATTTTGTGTTAAAACAGAAACCAAAACCCAGGCAAGCTCACACATTAGAGTAAATAGTATATATTGCACATACAGGAATTTAAGCCATATACTCATTATTGAAATGTTATGAGTGTGAAGTGCCACTGCTGTCCTTTATTTCTTCCTTTTTGCTCTCCGATTCTTTTTTGTTAAACTTTGATTACATCCACCCCCGGAGATTTCAGGAAAAACACTGACGACAAGAGCTACAACAGGGATGCATTTTGGAGAGGCTGGACTGCGGCCCGAGGGAGTTAAGGGACATTACTTGGGCTGTTGGGAGATGATTAACTATACATTACCTGCAAAAGAGTTCTCAGTCTTTTCACAGATAGAATAGTAGGGAGGCTGGATGTCATCTGGGTTTTCCTCTGGTTGCTGCAAAGTGCTCAGAGGAGACGAAGGGTCCAGGGCTTCCTCTGGCCCTGGCACTTCCTCCCCAACATGCTCAGCAGACTCCGCTTCCTGCTTCCCACATTCAATGTACTGCTGCTCTGTGAGGCACGGCGGGGTGTGAGGCTGCGGAATCAGACAGGGCTCCTTGGCCTCCTCAGGCAGCTCCTCCAGCGAGAAGATGCCAGGGCTCTTGATGCAGCTCTCCCCTGTGGACTGGGCATTGGAGTTTGAAGCTGTGGTCATGGTGTCAAAGCCGTAAGATGCCAACGATATAGCTGAAGGTGGGGTGGTGTCTTCACCTGCACCGCCCTCCATGTCAGCCTCCTCTCCCTCTTCCACAGTGGACAGGCAGCGCTGGGCTGGAGGCTGGCAGTCAAAGGTTGTGTGGATGACCAATGGACTCTCCAAGGAATCCTCCAGCTGAGCTTCTCCCTCGGTGTCGCTGGCCTCGTCTTCTGTAACAGAGGTTGAGGAGGGGTTGGAAGTGGGGGCAGTCGCAGGGCCTCCCAGGACTTCATCAGCTGGCAGGGTCTCAGCTTCTTCATCTTCTTCCCGTTGCAGGTCGGGCTGTGGGGAAAGCACCAGGCCTTGCACGTCTTCAAGCTGGAGCTTTCCGTCTCGATTGTAGTCACAGAGTTCCTCGGGTGTGCTTGTCTCACTGCTTAGGGTGCTTGACAGAGACATTGCTGGAGCAGAGACAAGAGCTGGACCCAGAGTCTGCATTGGGGCTTGGATGGACTGATCCATGTACATTTTGGAATCTAGATCTTGTGGCTCGTCTATGATAAAGGACCGACGGGAAGGCTCTTGGTTTTCAGGAACAAAAGGTGCAGAGCCTAGTTGTAGCAAAGCTTGGGCCTGAGTTGGTGTCTCAGAGTCTGTGTGCCAGGGATCTGCCAAAGGGCTTGCTGCAGCCGCTCCTACCAGCTCTGGGGGCTGGGAGACGTCCTCAAGAACCTGCTGTGGCTGAAGAGGTTCTGACCAGGGATCAGCAAAGGGGTTTGGTTGGTCCCACTGAGCAGCTGGGGCGGAGGGCAGCAGAGGAGGGGGAGGTGGGGGATCAGCCACTCTGTTTAAGTTGTCCAGCCTTTCGTCCTCAGCAAAGTCATCCTCATCTGCATTCCCATAGCTTTCCAGCCCGCTCTCTGTCACCCCCTCACTAGCCATTTCCACATCATCATCATCCTCCTCCTCCACGTCATTGTCATGCCTGGGTCTCTGCGGTTCATCTGCCCGTTCTGAGCCCACATCCATGTCACACACCCGATCATCGTCATCCTCATCTTCGTCCTCAAAGTCATTAACTGGTATGTCAGGAACCTTTTCAAAGTCAGGTGAACCTGCAGAGGCTCCTTCCATGTCAATGGCTCCTTTGAGACTGCCGTCTCCCAGGTCATCCATGCTCTCTGTGCCCTCCAAGACACCAGGGGCACTCAGTTCAGACGCACCCTGCTGGCTGCCACTTACCTCCTCAGAGTCTAGCTCAGAAAGCAAGGTGCCACCGGCCCTCCAAGCAGACCCTCCTACTGGTCCAGCCGACCCGGGACGAGACTCCTCTGTGGGCTGTGTGGTTCCACTCATTTCAGACACAGAAACCAACTGGCTTCCCTCCTTCTCATCTTCATCTTCATCCTCCTCCTCCTGATTCTGATTGGTGGGGGAAACTATCGGAGGGTCAGCATTTGTTGCTGCTGGGAGGGCTTTAGATATGGAGGAGGTTTGGTCGGTTAAGAGGTAAATGGGCTCCTCAGATAGATCTGGAGGACAGTCCACTGGTAGTAATGCAGGCTTAGCAGGGGCAGGGGTCTGCTCCTGCGCCTTTAGTAAGGGGGCACTGCTCTCTAGCTGCTCCTGGGGTGGAGACGTTTGTGGTAAGGCTGTTCTGGCAGGGCTTTGTGGAGGAGAGGAAGCAGTTGCATGTTCTTGAGCAGTCTCTTGAGGTACCACCTCTGGTGTGGTATCCTGGACCAGGACTGGGGGAGGGACCTCCTCTGGTGCAGAGGTAACAAGAGATGATCCTTGTGGGAAGGACTCTGTAGCCTCCGTTTGCATTTCTGCTAGCACAATTGCTGCCGCTGCTGCTACCACTGCACCGGCAGCTGCTACTGCTGCACCAGCAGCACTCTTTGGTGTGGTAGTATTTGAAACACCTGTCTTCTTGGCAGAATTGAAAGGTGTGACAGCCTGAGTGGGTTTGGTTCCACGTTTTGCCTGAGGGGTGCTGCTGTCTGCAGGTTTGTGGGCTGGAGAGGCAGGTGGGGTTCGACCAAGGGGCTGTTTGTTATGGGCAAGAGATCGAACAGCAGCTACAGGTTTCTTTGTGTAAGTACATTTTACAGGTTGTTGAGTTTTGGACTGAGACACTTTGGGGTCGGCTGGTTTCTCTGCTGTGGACCATTTGGAGGCAGAGTTGAGCTTTATGGTGGCTGTCTGTCTAGAGGGTTCAGATTTTTTGGTAGCAGCAGATGTTGTAGCTGATGCAGGTTTCTTTGCCATTGCAGCAGCAAGTGGTCGACTGACATCTGGTGCAAAGAGAAAAACAACAAATGTCAATTCACCCAATGTGATTGTAATTGATAAATAGTTTGTGGCTAAAGTAAACCACTTCATGCTTCTTTATTGAAGACATTTTAGCCTGACAACTTCAAACCAAATCCATCAGATGCATTTATCAAATCCAAATGTAAAATGGAACATGGCTTTAGAAGAGGGTCTCCCAGTCAGAACAAGGAGTAACTCCTTACCATTCTTAGTAGCAACAGCTTTGGTAGGCTGTGCTGCTGTGGTCCTGCCAGTAGAGGGTGCTGTGGTAACTCTAGATGCAGCAGTTTTGGAAGTTGCAGTGGTGGACGGCTTAACTGAAGCTGTGGTGGTCCTAGATGTGGTGGATGCAGGTCGAGATGTTGAGGGACCTGTGGCAGGCCTGGAGGAAAAGAAAGACATATTCAGGTGACAAACACACACAAAGAAAAAAAAATAGGTTGTCGCAGTTTTATTTTTGTGGTGCATTAACTTTGTTGGCAAAGATCCAAACAAAATCTGATATTCTGCCTCTAAATGCATAAATATGAGCAATATGTAAACAAAAGCAATTTCAACAATGGGAACCTATTAAAACAGCACCAGCCAGCTATTGCCACACTGAAATGCCTCCTTCATTCTTCAATTCACAGAGGCGAGGACAGGGTGTAATAAGGAGTATGACAGCAAAAATTTGAAAGATAGAATGTGAATGGAAAACTTGAATTGGGGAAGAATGACAAAGAAAATGGGTAATGCAGAGGTAGAGGAGATCTGAGGCAGTGACAGAAGCAGACAGGGAAAGAGTTGAGGGTACCAAATTTTAAAATTAAATTGTGAAAAGAATGCAAAGACAAAAAGAAAATGACGGTGGCTTAACATAAGAGGAAATAGATTGAATCCAGAAAGAATATAGTTAAAGAGGAGAGGGGGAGACAATAGTGCAGAACACAGACGGCAGGTGGGGGAGGAAGGTAGAAAACAGTCATTAAATCAATCCCATTTTAAGCTCCTGGTCTTCTTAATTTAAAAGGAGTTCTGTCGTGACACATTAATCCACTCAATCACCACAACTGTAGCTACAACAAGCCAAAACTCATTTCCCCACTCCCTCTCTTCTTCCATTAGGTTCCTCTCCTAGATAAGCAAAAGGGTTCAATTTGTTCTGCCCTTAGCACAGACACACTGGACTACAGCCTTCAACATCCACATTATAACTTAATAAGTTGATTCACTTTGAAAATTGTAACCCATCTACATGTTCAACAGTGATCCAAAGTCACTGTATTGCTTCTTGGTGACTCAATACATTTATTAAAAAAAAATAAAGTTCTTGAATCACCAAATTAGAGTTGCTAAAAACGGACTAAAACTGAGACCTAAAGCCAGCCAATTCCTGCATCTTTAACTCCATCCTTGACTGAATCTGATGGTAGATCTAAATTTGAGACACAAACCAATCTATATATACACTACCGTTCAAAAGTTTGGGGTCACCCAAACAATTTTGTGTTTTCCTGAAAAGTCACACTTATTCACCACCATACGTTGTGAAATGAATAGAAAATAGAGTCAAGACATTGACAAGGTTAGAAATAATGATTTGTATTTGAAATAAGATTTTTTTTACATCAAACTTTGCTTTCGTCAAAGAATCCTCCATTTGCAGCAATTACAGCATTGCAGACCTTTGGCATTCTAGCTGTTAATTTGTTGAGGTAATCTGGAGAAATTGCACCCCACGCTTCCAGAAGCAGCTCCCACAAGTTGGATTGGTTGGATGGGCACTTCTTGGTACCATACGGTCAAGCTGCTCCCACAACAGCTCAATGGGGTTCAGATCTGGTGACTGCACTGGCCACTCCATTACCGATAGAATACCAGCTGCCTGCTTCTGCTCTAAATAGTTCTTGCACAATTTGGAGGTGTGTTTAGGGTCATTGTCCTGTTGTAGGATGAAATTGGCTCCAATCAAGCGCTGTCCACTGGGTATGGCATGGCGTTGCAAAATGGAGTGATAGCCTTCCTTATTCAGAATCCCTTTTACCCTGTACAAATCTCCCACCTTACCAGCACCAAAGCAACCCCAGACCATCATATTACCTCCACCATGCTTAACAGATGGCGTCAGGCATTCTTCCAGCATCTTTTCATTTGTTCTGCGTCTCACAAACGTTCTTCTTTGTGATCCAAACACCTCAAACTTGGATTCATCCGTCCACAACACTTTTTCCAGTCTTCCTCTGTCCAATGTCTGTGTTCTTTTGCCCATCTTAATCTTTTTCTTTTATTGGCCAGTCTCAGATATGGCTTTTCTTTGCCACTCTGCCCTGAAGCCCAGAATCTCTTCACTGTACATGTTGACACTGGTGTTTTGCGGGTACTATTTAATGAAGATGCCAGTTGGGGACCTGTGAGGCGTCTGTTTCTCAAACTAGAGACTCTAATGTACTTATCTTCTTGCTCAGTTGTGCTCACTTCTTTTTCTACTGGTTAGAGCCTGTTTGTGCTGTCCTCTGAAGGGAGTAGTACACACCGTTGTAGGAAATCTTCAATTTCTTAGCAATGTCTCGCATGGAATAGCCTTCATTTCTAAGGACAAGAATAGACTGTCGAGTTTCAGATGAAAGTTCTCTTTTTCTGGCCATTTTGAGCGTTTAATTGACCCCACAAATGTGATGCTCCAGAAACTCAATCTGCTCAAAGGAAGGTCAGTTTTGTAGCTTCTGTAACGACCTAAACTGTTTTCAGATGTGTGAACATGATTGCACAAGGGTTTTCTAATCATCAATTAGCCTTCTGAGCCAATGAGCAAACACATTGTACCATTAGAACACTGGAGTGATAGTTGCTGGAAATGGGCCTCTATACACCTATGTACATATTGCACCAAAAACCAGACATTTGCAGCTAGAATAGTCATTTACCACATTAGCAATATATAGAGTGTATTTCTTCAAAGTTAAGACTAGTTTAAAGTTATCTTCATTGAAAAGTACAGTGCTTTTCCTTCAAAAATAAGGACATTTCAATGTGACCCCAAACTTTTGAACGGTAGTGTATATGTTGCCTTATTTCATAAATGCCTGATCACCATGCCAACGTAAGCATTGGCTATACAGTACAAATCTACTTACTTACACATTCTTGATTGACAAAGTCAGAGAGAAAGAAAATCTTAAAAAAAAAAAAAAAAAAAAAAAAAACACACATTTGAAAATATCCAAAACACAAACCCTATCCAAGCACTAAGCATTTATGCAACAAAATGGCCTGAACCCAAAACTTGATCCTTTTGCCAGTACCCATTACGTTTGGGTCTAGAACCAGAAATGCTGGTCAAACCACAATCTCATGTCAGCAGTAGTGTTGGAGCAGGTTAGTTTAGCCATTACAATGACATTTGACGTAATCTATTGTGCCCTGATGAAGTGTGTGGCTCTGTGTCCACATATGTTCTCTTAACTAAAAGTAAATCTATTGTGATTCTTGCAGCAGTCTTTTATTTGCTCCATCATTTATCCATATTAGGCTTTTAGCAGATCAACTGAAACAAGCAATTATATTGCATTTCCACATGCCAACACTTTAATAAAATTTAATTAATTGATCAGTTAAAGTTATTTGTAAGTGACATTGGTACAGCAACCTACATGAGAACCTGAACGTTGCTTATGCTGGGCTATAGTCTGGGCTCTGTGAAATACAATTGTCTTGTTAGGCTCCAAGAATTTGACCGTTTGTGCTGCAATGCACTGCTGCATTGGCTAACCTACAAACAAAGTCAGTCAGTTAAATGAGGGAGTCGTCAGCCGCAGGCAGTACTAGCATCAACGCAAAGCCTTAAGCACTGTACATAATTCATACGCCATCTGTTTCTACTAAAAAAAAAAAAAAAAAAAGAAATAATAACTTTAACAAGAGCTCCATAATCACATGTAATTGCTTTAAGGAACTGCATAACCCCCACCACCAATTACAACAATCTCCATTACGTTGTCTTTTAGACAGTGTTGAACATTAACTGACAGAGACCCACCAACTTCGATGGCTTCCAGCAGAGCAGCATGCCTGCACCCACATTACTAGAATCATTACAATGACCACTTGTTTCCCCAAGATCATACAACCATTGCACAGACTAGACTCATGAGATACTGTAATTAGCTGCTATCAGACAGAAGATTTGAGTTGAAATGTGAAGTGCAGCCCAAACACTGGTAAGTGTGTCAGGCAGATCAAATCTGCCCTGAGTGAATGTTGGGTAATGATGAACGAGCAGAAAAACAATGGGGGAAAGGTAGGAAAAGGTGCATTAAATGAGGCCGGTTTCATTTCTACTCCTGCATGCAAACAAAATATGAATTGACAGTACCACTCAATTGTAGCAAGAATCAAGTCTGATATAATCAAGTGAATGACCTCTCCAAAAGGGAAGAGTGAGACTGAAGGATGAAATTAGACTGAGAGACAGAAATGAAGATAAGAGTTAAGGGACGTCAATTTTTTTTTTTAAGGGCAAGGGGAGGTCACAGACACAATATAACCCCAATCCCTCCTTCCATTGTTTTATGATGATTTATAACTCATAAAAAAGGTTTGATCCAGAGGGACAGCACAGAGAACAGACCAGCCCACTAAAGCCAGTATTCCACACATTGTGGGTGGCGGCTGGTAGTTCTGTTGTCATTTGCTGCCAAGAGAGGATTGTAATCAATACAAATCACAGTCCAAGGGGGTGACTACACAGCCATCTACAGGAGGTTAATGACCAAACACAAGGTCCTTTTAAGGGCAAAAGGTCAGCAAAGGGACATGTCACTGATGCACTTTATAGACTCTGTTTTACAATATTCAGAAATGTTTTTTTTACAGATGCAAACACCACACTGGTAACGTACTGAGCAGCTGCAACATTTGACCAAAAATCAAAGTGTAAACATGAACCAGGGAGGTTTGTTGAAGTTGACCTACTACATCCATTCACCCATGAAACCCTCTTTCCTCTTGTTCCTTCTATAAAAAAATAATACAGCTGGGAGGCTAGACACTACCTTGGCATACTCGCTCCTGTAGATTAAATTATTCCGTTTTAATCAAACCAAAAAGAAAGGAGAGGGCTTGGCCAGGAGATACTCTTTTATCCCTGTTGCAGTAAGCTCATCCTACAAATAAAATGCAGTCAAAGTACATGTTTTTATGTCCTCGCCCTTCCCCCCCCCCCACTTCAAGGGCCTCCTTCAAGAAAACAAATGGAAATGGAGCACCCTAACAATACCTTGTTTGGCTTGTAGGCTGTCCAAAACCAGCTGCTTTACTCCTTCCTGAGAGGAGCACACATTCCTAGGGTTTGTGTGGGCCTACAGTTATCTCCTTGACAATACAGAGTGGAGGCCTGAAATCAGCTCAGTGGAAAGTTGAGATGAAATGTTGCAGCCAAGCAATAGCATGGCAGACAGTGTTAGCTCTTATGAAACCCTGGGCACCCGCTGTCACTGTGATAGATGACATGGCCCTTTTTCTGTTAAGATAGTAAGCCTGAACTCTACCAAGTCAGGGAGAAATTAGTTTTACCTACAATAGGACAAGACATTAAAGATAAAAAGACAAAACAAAAGTAAGAATAAACTGTTTGCATAAAAACAAGCAATTCTTCTAAAGCCAGTGCAATGGTTTTGGTGTAATTTAGATACATTTTCCATTACAGCCTGAGGGACCAAAAAGTACAATCCAGCATCAATTCTATCCATTTCAAATTTCCACACCAAGATAAACACTGTCCTTCATGTTTAACTACACTACTTTAGAGTATCTGTATGCAGCTAAACGATGAAGGAGTTAGTAATGGGGACATCTCGATGGAAGTTAGGCTGTTAGGAGGGCTTGGGGAGATCCTGGCCAAATGCCCAGCACTGTACATGCACAGACGGCAGAAAAAAGCGATTGGGGGGAGGGAAGACCGAAAAGAGGGGGTGGGGTGGACAAAGACGGATTGCTCAGTCAGTGCAAGGACACCATAACCCATTGGAGGAAAGAAGAGCAAAGCTGGTACCAGATTTTCACAACATTTAGGTTATACTTCAGTTATCAAGCGTTCTCATTGAACATCGAGACAGATGTCCTCCTGACCCAAGGGTTGTTTGGGAGTTGATGTTGTATATGTGTTAGGGGGAGGTAGGGGAGATGGGGATGCTATTGTGAATGTAATTGTATAAAATTAGACTTCCTTTTGTACCATATCCTTCAATCAAATCTTATTCCCACCATACTTTAGCACAAATCCTTTTTCCAGGAGCTCATAGCTGAACACAATGACCAAATCTTATTTGCTCTACATGAATGAGGTAAAAGTAAAATCATCTGAAACCCAATGTGTTTCCATTCCTCCCTTTGGGCAAATTACTATAAATACTTCATGAGGGAGGCAGGTCTTTACACCGGCCACAGATGGTGTGTGAGAGTACACTTTCAGGGGCATGTTGTCCTTACTGTTTACCTCAAAAGATCTACATGAAAGAGATTTACCTGCAGATACTACACTTAAAATATGGCAGGTATGAAAATTATAAAGAAGCTGCTGCAAAAGTAAAAAAGGAAGAGGCAGCAGCCACTGTGTTGCAGCTAAATAATCACATTAGGTAGTTCAAATTCTTTAACACAATTCAGTGCGATGGACTGTTGGTGCTATTGTTCTCAGTGTCATGACTTCTGCAAGTCAACACCGGAGTTGAAAGAAGGTCCGATGTCATTAGCCAGCACGAACACCAACACTGACAGAAAAGCACACCACTGCTACCGTTGCAACACAAAGGGTTTTGACACAACACCAACTTTCACATGCAGGTGGCACAAACTGCAACACATGTCATCTGTCACAAGGGTGAACACCTGCTGCTGTTCTCCTGTTGTCCTCTGTGTCTCAAGCTGAGAGGCAAGTGCTTGATGTCAACGTCCCGGGGAACAAGTCAGGAAATGGTCACAGAAGGATGATGTGCTACTGTAATCAGACTCCAACTTGAAATGTCTCATCTCTCTTCTGAGGTATATAAAATTGGTGCCAGTATACACAAATAGGCACTTAAAATTATTTCTTATAGCAAACTATAAATGCAATTTATACATTGTTCCTTTATTTAATAAGAGGTCATTAAGAGGAAAGACAAGTGGAGAGAGAATGTAATCACAATTTTATAAAAATTTGAAGAAACCACCAACTGATATTTATGTTAGGCAAGATATATAAAAGCCAGCCACTTGGATCTCTTGAATTTCTTTCGAGTAAAGTCTTACAAATAAAAGCTTTCAAGTTGATACTAACTTTAAAAAAAAAAAAAAGGACCGGATCTACAATGAAAACAGCCAAATGATCATTTGAGAGCACTTTGAGTAAGTTTAGTTCAACCAGAGTCTTCCCTATCCAAACCACCAGCTCAGTATGAAAGGGATTATGATCCAAGTCAATAGCCCTTTGCCCTGGAGAGGTGGGGCTGGTTTCTGCCAGGGGGTCCGTTTGGGACAAAGTGGTAGTTCTTCAGTATCGCTGCCTCTGTTAAGGCCCTCTGTCTCAGGTTATTTCTGTTAACATGACTCACTCGTGAAGCGAAATCTGACTCAATAACGGCCCAAAGACCACAATGGACATCATTCTCCACCGCTTGCTTTCAGGGCATCAAGATAAACAGTCACCCTGTCATTCAGTTTCTAAGGGGGATTAACAAGTTCAGATATCAGACAGGGGGAAGATGTCTGTGAATGACAGAAACACAATGTAGAGCATGGAGAAAGAAAGCAGAGAGAGCAAAATAAAAAATAAAAGTTTCTCAACCGCATGACTTTAAAGTTAACAATTTTTCTCCTGAAGAGACTTTGTATACCATTATATCCGAATACAAAATGTTTTATTATTCAAATGTCTGTTTGAGTGCTCTTCATATTTTCCCCCTAAATTGTGCAGGCCTTTTGGCCATTCATATTACGTCATTACCCCTGCTGTCAACAGCTATGTTTCCAGCCACACATTGGAATTTCATGAATATCCACTCAAAAGAAATACGTTCGGCCTCATCGGATTTTATCTACGAGAGTTGTCTCGCAGGGAAAATAAGACAAGTTGCATCTGCATCACCACAGCAATGTGTTGATAGCGTTTTCTTATTATAGCTTGATATGTCGCCATCAGCTGGCACATTAGCACTACAACTTGTGCAATATTGATAATTTGTTGGTAGACTGTGCAATCCATTTTGTCTAGAAAAACTTTGTTCACAAATGTTTGCTTGAATGTTGTGCGATTCAATGCAAAAATGAATGGAAACACCTTAAAATGTTTCAAATCAATTCGATATGCCAATCTGATCGCAAAACGTGACGTCATTACGCACAGATTTTATTCGCTTAAAAAAGTTGTTGGATTTACAGATAATTTGATTGACAAGTGGATGGAAACTTAGCTTGTGATAGACATGCGTACCTGGTGATCTTTGAAGTGGTGGCAGCAACAGCTTTAGTTGTGGTGGAAGTGCTGGGTTTTGGGGCAGTGGACGCCGCTGCTCTGCCAGCAGTAGCTACAAAAAAATAAATAAAGCAAAGCATGTTTAAGCATAGGTTTTCAAAGAGAGCAGAGAAAAGTGTTATAATATATTCAGACACAAAATTAAACAAGTATTAATTTTTACTAATCTCTCAGAATTACCTGCGGTTTTAGGTCTAGCAGCATTAACAGTCTCAGCCACTGGTCTCTTCTTAGGAATGCCATTCACTGTTGTTGGTCTGGTACCATTTGTTGCTGTGGCAGCAGCAACTGAGGCAGTCCTGGCCGGTACAACAGGCTTCTTGTCAGGCACTCTAGATTGGTTCCTGGCCGTGGAGGAAACTGCTGCTACACCCACCAGTCTTTTAGGTACAGCCCCCGCTACTGATGCTGTAGCTGCTGTTTTCTTGACTGCAGCTGTAGAGACATTTTTAGAGGATTTGACGTCATTCCCTGTGCGGTGCAAGGCAGTCCCTGGCCGTGATGCGGAGGCCCCTGCAGATTTGGCTGTGGGCTGGATTTTGGTCGCAACAGCCCCTGCAGATTTGGCTGTAGACTGTATTTTAGTTGCAACAGCCTTTGGTTTGACTTTGGGGTCTGCTCCCACCTGCTTGCCATTGGCCATTGGAGAAGCCCCGGGTGCTGCATCATTTGCAGCTTCCTCTGGTTGCGATGGGGCCTGCTCCGTAATGTTGTCCTGCAATGAGGAGGGCTCTGCTACAGCTGCAGATTCAGTGGGCTCCGTGGTTTCCATGGTATCCCCATCCGGTTTCATTCCCTCCTTCTGAAGGTGTGGACGCCGAAATTGCTGCCAACTTACAAGGCCCAGGGACTCACGCTCGTCTTGATTGGCCAGTTACTCAAACACGTTGTCCTGTAGAAGAATAAAACACATCATCACAAGGACATCGCTGATATTTTACTGTACTCCCCATCTGACATGCATAATTGAAACATTGTTGCACGACTTATGAAGTCATGTGATAAACATGACATTGTCAGCCAAAGGAAATGCTGTTTATGGCAAGGGGCCTTCAAGGAATTTGGGGGAGTCAGAAAAACAGGAAGTGAGCAGTGAGAGATGCCAACAAATCTGTTTTCTCAACCAGTTACCCCGCTCCACAGTGACTAGTCATCCCATCAACTAATAATGCAACCTAATCATCCTAATCCGTGCAGTACCAAAACAAACTTTAGGAATGACTATTACAAATACCACAATAAAAGGAACCATGGATTGTTTTAACTGCACATTTTATGGGGCAGAAATAGAAAAAAAAAAAAAAACTGATGACTTGTGACCGATGGCTCTCCAAATGGCTTCCAGCCTCTTGAAATTGAAAAAGGAAAAAGCTGTGGTTTGGAAAGCTGAAAGCCAAGAGAGGCATTACAATTTCCTCATTTGACACAGCCCAGAGGACGAGGAGAGGGAGGAGGTGGAAAACAAGCACCAAATAGCCCACATGTCAGCCATGTTCTTCCTCTCTGAGCAGATGTTAATTGTCACATCATCTAGTGATCGTGCAGAGATTTGTGTGCTAGGAGACTCCAAATAGACAGCACTCATGGAAATCTAAAAAATGACAGAGCAGAGCATGTGAGCAGATGTCTTTTTTTGGTCCCTCACCGTTTTCCGTCAAGAATTGTCTTTTTTGTTTTTGAGTGAAGCCGGGAAGAAAGGTAGTTGAGCGCAGCGCCGTGGCGCGGCTTGATTAAGGGAGCGGAGGGAACAAACAGCTCAGCGAGGGAGGAGCAGAAATTTTCACCACTCTGCTCACATGCACTAGAAGAAGCTGTGGTAAAGTGAGAGAAGAAGGGGCTGGACTGAGCTCTTTCATCAGCTCTATCATCCCCTCCACCCCAACTCCTTTGCCCCACGAACCACAGTTCTCCCCATTACTCTCGTTTTTCCTATAGCCACTTGTTCCTCCCCTCCTCCCACAGCTAATAGATCTGCTTCCAGTAAATTGCTACACATTTGGTCTAGCCAGTAGAACCTCTGTATGGCCCAGGAAACAAGCTGTGTAAGATTGAAGAGGAGACAAAAACAGATTTAGAGGGATAAGACATACTTTAATATGACAAAATGATGAAACAAAACCCTTGAGTAAAAAGGAGAATAGGTTCTTTCTAGTAGGCAAGAAAGCCTGAAGTAGTAATAAGAATGAACAAACCATGACAGCTATTCAGAAAGAGACCAGACTCTGCCCTTCCAGTGCAAAACTAATAAGGTCATGGCCATAGAAAATTTATGATATGCAAGCCATTAAGCCAGATAACTTAAAAAAAAAAAAAAAAAATCTTGGAAAGATGAGCAAACCTTTCCACCAACATGAGCTACCGAGTGCTTTTATACAGGCTCAGAGTAGAATAATAACCAAACATTTGCCTTTAGGATGGCAAAAGCATCTGTATCACAAATATACCAAAATGTTTAGATACTGTGGCCCCATTCTCCAAAAATGTTTCTTTGACTGCACTACTGTTTGGGAAAAAAATAAATAAAGAAATAAAGAAAAACATCTGTTAGTCTACTTTTTTTTATCAATATACTCGAGGTAAGCCGAGCAACAACTATGTTTCACAATCAAAAGACAAATTCCTAAATTAACCATTTGTATCCAGTTTTTGAATACCTTGTTGTTTGGCCAGTTTAGAGCTGATAACCACTGACTACACCTCCCCACCTGCACATACAGCCACTAAAACCCCCTAATTTCTTGTTTAAAATAGTTAAGTCCTACCCTTGGGTTCAGCCACAAAGCACTGAAAAAATGTTTTCCTCTTGCTGCCTTCTTCTGTCTCTCATTTTATTCTGGTCTCTATGGCTACAAATCTCAACACAGAAAGGAAGTGGTGGACAGTAACCTACTCTACCAACACAAAGTCTGGATTGTCCGTTCTTTTGTAAAATATAAACTGTTAAAAGATAATGTGCACAGCCTTTGGGTCAGTGTTGCGCAAATCATATACATTGTCATTACTCAATTCAAATGAATAGAAAACCATTAGCAAATTGGGAACCTAGAGAAGTGTTTAGCGAGGTTGCTTCTCACTGGTCCTTCTGATTTTATTCCTGGTGGGTTGTAGGGCTGCACGGTATTGGGGAAAAAAAAAAAAAGGATGCAATTTGCACAACTGCTATGTTATCATGAGTCTACTTGCTTGATTATCAAGGAAAATGCACAATCTTTTCAACTTTAACATACAAAGTTAAACAAGCAAAGAAATACTTGTTACTTGCAATTTTTAAATAACTTCTTTCACAAAATGAAATAATTTTAAAAATAGACATTTTTGCTCAACAGCACAAAGGAAATACAATATTAAAATAATACATTTTGTAAGCCCTTATAAACTGACATTTAAGATCGGTATAATATAATAACCAGTTATTAATTTACAAAATACAGGTAAAAGCCAGTAAATTAGAATATTTTGAAAAACTTGATTTATTTCAGTAATTGCATTCAAAAGGTGTAACTTGTACATTATATTTATTCATTGCACACAGACTGATGCATTCAAATGTTTATTTCATTTAATTTTGATGATTTGAAGTGGCAACAAATGAAAATCCAAAATTCCGTGTGTCACAAAATTAGAATATTACTTAAGGCTAATACAAAAAAGGGAGTTTTTAGAAATGTTGGCCAACTGAAAAGTAGGCAGCAGGAAGCATGAAGTGCTCTAAAACTTGCTGGTAGACGGCTGCGTTGACCCTGGATCTCAGGAAACAGAGTGGACCGACACCAGCAGATGACATGGCACCCCAAACCATCACTGATGGTGGAAACTTTACACTAAACTTCAGGCAACGTGGATCCTGTGCCTCTCCTGTCTTCCTCCAGACTCTGGGACCTCGATTTCCAAAGGAAATGCAAAATTTGCTTTCGTCAGAAAACATGACTTTGGACCACTCAGCAGCAGTCCAGCTCTTTTTCCTTAGCCCAGGTGAGACGCTCGCTGTTTCTTGGTCAACAGTGGCTTGACACGAGGTATGCGGCAGTTGAAACCCATGTCTTTCAAGCGTCTCTTGGTGGTGGATCTTGAAGCACTGACTCCAGCAGCTGTCCACACCCTTTTTCACAATCTTGACTAGGCGCGGTGATCCCTATCGCTTGTACACTTTTTCTGACCACAGTTTTTCCTTCCCTTTGCCTCTCTATTAATGTGTTTGGACACAGAGCTCTGAGAACAGCCAGCCTCTTCAGCAATAACCTTTGTGTCTTTCCCTCCTTGTGCAATGTGTGATGGTCGCCTTTTGGACAGCTGTCAAATCTGAAGTCTTCCCCATGTTTGTGTAGGCTTCAGAACTGGACTGAGAGACCATTTAAAGCCCTTTGCAGGTGTTTTGAGTTAATCAGCTGATTACTTTGTGGCACCAGGTGTCTTCAAAATTTAACCCTTACACAATATTCTAATTTTGTGACACACGGAATTTTGGATTTTCATTTGTTGCCACTTCAAATCATCAAAATTAAATGAAATAAACATTTGAATGCATCAGTCTGTGTGCAATGAATAAATATAATGTACAAGTTACACCTTTTGAATGCAATTACTGAAATAAATCAAGTTTTTCAAAATATTCTAATTTACTGGCTTTTACCTGTATAATCTGTCCATCTCCTCTTAAAGTCTGCATGCTTGGAAACCCTCAACACTGATACTTATATGACCATACATGACACACTTTACTGCCTAAACAGAGTGATTAGTCACATCTGTTGTGGACGTTGTTACGAGGTGAACGCTTAATACATCCCTGGGGTAGCGTAATTCAGAAGTCAAATTGACCATAGATTCAACACAGAAGCATAAATCAGGCATTAGTGAAAGAGAGAAAATGGTAGGTGCATTGAGTGAGTGGTGAAGCAAGTGAGAGCGACCAGTGAGTGGTGTGGGACTTAGCGTAGGGTCTGTGTGAGGGAAAAGCGAGACGAAAGAGACAGCAAAGATTATGTAAAGGGAGTTAATAAAAACATCAAGCTTAAGACATGGTGGCCTCATCTGTTAATACGGTTTGTAAAATGAAGGGGGGCTGCAGTGCACACAGAGACTAGTGTCATGAACGCAGCACACCGTTTTCACGGTTACATAATTGCACATTGCGATTACTTGATTAATTGTGCAGCCCTAGTGGGTTGGTATGTTTGTGTAAAAAAATAATAAAGTATTCACATCAGGTCAAACTTGCTCTTTGAGATGATGGCTTTACTTGTCAATAAGCCACCCAGTTTATTCAGAGAGGAAGGAGCTGCTCCAAAAGCAAAGAGCAGTGAGACAGGGAATTTGACTGGCACTGTGACGTGCATGACATAGTTTTGCCAGTCCAGCTACTAATGCCAGGGGCTTAGCAGAATAAATCACATTCCTCATGCAATGACCCCCTTCTGGACAAGTAAAGGCACCATCTATAACCAGCTGACACTATATGACGCAGCGCAGACAGGAAGTGAATGGAACATTTAAAAAAAATATATATAAATAAATCACATCCACACACGCTCGGACAGATAAGGGAAGGTTTTCTAAATTACACTAGACTGCTTTGCAGAGCTACCTCTTGCTCATTTTCATATCCATCAGAACACACACTTGACATCAATACTATACACCATTTTGTTCAGAAAAGTGACAGCACAAAACCAGCAGCATTTTTAAAATGATCTGCCTGGTCAAGATGAACAGCCTCATGAATTTTGATTGAAATACAAGAAAACCTCTATTGTCTGCCATTCTCTTAGTCTACATTTGTAGAACAAATCCTAGTTCATTGAAGATTTAAAACCATATTCAAGACGCAGCATGCCTTCTTGCTAGGCTGCTTCACATGGCGATTATCACAATTAGCTCAACACCCCTGGTGACAATTACAATGTGTTACAATTCATTTAATCGGTATTGTGATGAAGACAAAAGCGCCGAAGGCTGAAATTTTTTTTTGCAGCAGTCTGCATTTAGTTCAAGCAGCCATCACAAAGCAAGATTGTTAGAGGGAGTCTGTCTAGACAGAGAAGGGGTCTTTAGTGGCATTTACATTCCACTTCTAATATGAAATATGGCCTTGTGTGTCATTAAATCTTACTCTGACCTCTGTCTTGAGGCAGTTTAATTACATCTGTCGTACCCCTCTCTCAAGTCTCTTGATCTACTCGTCCAGACATTGGAAGTGGTGCCTGACAAAATGGGTCATTTTTAATACTGTCTAATACAAGCAGATGGGGATTAAGCGGGGTTGAGAGCATGGCAGGGGTTTGGAATGCATCGTGCAGAATACTGGAGGTGGTGATGGATGAAGGGGATGTTGATACTGATGCTGGGGGCTTAATGTCATCTGTAGATTTACCACTGTTGCAACAATGCTGTTATTACAAAACAGTAAAGAGACATTACACATTAGGAGTGTAAAAGATCGATTGTGCGTATCAACACAAGCCGGAGAAGGAAAGTTAGGAACATATTTTTAGCAAATTCAAGGTCTACTTTTCCTTAGGTGCCTTTTTGTATTAGAGCTGAATCAATTAGTTGAACAGATAAATCTCAAACTACTTCAATATAGATACATCATTTAAGTCAAAATTCCAGCATCTCAAATGTAATAGTTTGCATCATTTGTCTTAAGTATATAGTAAACTGTATATATTTGGGGTATAAAAAAAAAAAAAAACAACAACATTTGAAGACATCACTGCTTACATCACTACAATTTGTTTTCCCTGATCTGTTTATCCAAATTAGTAGGTTTATCCAGAAAATATTGTCAGATGAATTGATAAGATAATCTTTAGTTACAACCCTATTTTGGATATTAAACTAGCCACTGTAGTTGCCTGATGTTCAGTTCCTACTTTAAGATTCTTGTCAATGCTGCATCTGCTCCAAGATGATTAATTGAGAGAGTGAAGGCCTAAAGCAGCAGAGGTATCAAGAGCACATCTGACCCATCCACATTGCAGTTCTGCTGACTTCCTCAAGACTCCTCAGGGCTACACAGCGACAGCTGGCTGTGTGCATAGTAGTGAAGGGTCATAGGGAGTCCAATGAATGTGTGTACATCAGATGTGTGTGTAGAGAGTGTAAGTGAGCAAATAATGTGTAGAATGAAAGTGTGCATAATAATGTAATTTATTTTGCACAAATGTACATGCATGTAGAGAAAATAAATTGTTAAAGCTGGAATTAAGTGGCCTGCCACTTCCTGCATTCTTTCAATTCCACAGGAACACTATCTCTATGCTCCACTAGAAAAGCACCTGTAAACATTTGAAACAAACAAAAGCTGGCCTGGTGAACTTGACCATGGTTACAAGTCTGGGAGTGCAGTATGACAGTGTTTACAAATGATATGAATCAGTTTTGCTAACTGGACTTTCCTCTGTTGTGGGTTTGAGGCATTTACACAGGAAAATACAGTGTAGACACAATGGTATGTGATTGAGTAGGCTAAGAGGAAGAAGATGGTCAGTTTAGGCAGAGGAATGAAAAGCAAAACAAGAAGCTTATATAATGTTTTGGAAAGGAAGGGGTTTTCCTCTTTTCAGAGGAACAGTTCAGATCCTGCTCACCTACACGCCAATCCCTTTCACTTCTACAGAACCTAAATAACGTTTTTAAAAGTGAGACAAGTAAATTAACTGAGCAGCAGGCCTTTACACACAGCCTCCTATTTCTCTGCCTGACCATACAAGGAAACACACGAGAAAGAACTCAAACTGCTGTTGGAACAGGCACACATACGTCTCAAAGCATGCTGACAGGCAGGAAGAGTGCATACAAGTCAAGCATTTGTGAAATATAGCCCTACGAAGCACAATGCTGAATAGTTGCCTCCATTGCTGCATACCACAAGCTGTCTCTCTTGCTCTGACACACAAACACAAATATAGTACATCATGAGCCCTGGGGGGGGTATTTCACAAATTTAAATATATTTTTTTTAAATTTCAATGTTTCTACCTTTTACCTCTTTTGACAAATCCATATACTGGAAGGCATATAACTAAAGTTGGTGGCATCGAACTAAAGTAAATTGGTGCAACATCACATGGTTACGGCACTGACAAAAAAGCCAATGCCTTTACCATTTAAAATAAATAAAAACACTCATCAAGGGGGAGGTTGGGTTTACACAGCTTATTCTAATCAATTCCATACGTGACACTAACATGTGCTAAGTGACTGTAAGCTACTCAATAAGGCAATTAGGAGCAGGTGGTTACGTGTGGCTACAAGTTAAATTGGCTAAGCCAGTTAGACTTTAAAGGAGTGGAAGTCAAAACTGGATGGACTAGAGGCTACTGCCAGTGGGTGGCCTGAAAGGCTGCAAGGAAGTGGGTTACAATCTTTGCAAACCTGGCAGGGCTTCAAAAAGCACCGGACAAGGCTCTGCTGCCACCGGGACAAGCTGACATCGGGGCAAGTAAAGTCAATAGGGTTTCATCAACCAGGGAGGGAACTGAGTGTATGCAATCAAATCTGGACAAAAACAACAACTTCCAATCATGATCATCTCAAGTGTTTGTGTGCATAACTGAGTAATACAGTCAGGTACTATGAGGGGGAGGGTGGGCAGACAAGCCCTATTGTCTTCACGGTGCACCATGTAACCCCCTCAAGCATGGTGCAGAGGGGAGTGGGGGTAGGTTTTGAGTGGATTAACAAGTGCAACTGGATTGGGGAGGGGGCAGCAGGTGGCATGGGTACAGTCACCCAAAAGAATCGAAAATATCGAATTGGCTGCAGGGGTAAAGAGGGAAGGATGGTGGACCCCTCTTTCATACAGTAGACATATATCACATGGATGAACTGTGTGTAACTTCAAGCCAAATTCAACCGTTAAGGACTGCTAGTCTGTCACAGGTTAATCTATAGTTTCCATTCATAGACTTACATCTGCAGCTGTAGTCCCATGCATGTCACTGCTAAATGATGGCATTAAAGAGTTACACATTGCATGCTGTAAATACCAAAACAAGTTCAAGTTTCAGGTTGGGCTTGCTTCTGATCAGTGAAGTATGTTAAATGACCAACAACAATTAATCATCCTTAATAGGCACACCTGTTCACAAAAGTCAAGTTTAAAAATGTTTTTAAAAAAAAAAAAGGAGGATTTGTTGTAGAAATTAGTTGAAAGGCTGCAGAAGGATGGCTAAAATTGGTTGGAAAATAAGAGGTAGGGAGGGAGTTTTAGAATGAAGCCATGGCCGTAGATGGCATGCTGTACTATCAAACTCATACCGGCTTCTCGTCAAGGACATTTGTCCCACGTTATCTCTTCTCTCATTTCCTGTTGCTTTCCAATGTCAACTAACTAATAAAAGTAGGAGGGGGCTGGAAACAAAGCTGAAACAATACTCCTTTTCACATAGTTTCATTTTTGGATTGTGATTTTCAGTAACTTCAATTCAGAACAAAAATAAAAAGAACCAAATGAAGAGATTCTGTCAAGGATGGGTGGCTGTAAGGATGTTAGAGCTGACATCAGTTATATCGTATTAAAGCCAGCCAGCGGCTGCTCACTGTGAACCAGCCAACTGGCTATAGACAGGCAGGAAAATAGTCAATATAATGCTCGAGAGCCCGAGGGCCAGATCAGTTACCATGCCTCTGACTGAGCAGGGTGAGCTGAGGCCAGATGGGACAGTGATCCCACACCTTGCCTGCCTGCCTCTGTGTGTGGTTCTCTGTGAAACCACACACATACATTACTGAATCCACAAGATTGTTTCTCTTGCCTATCAAGAGGCAGAGCAACGGATGATAACAGGATATGGTGAGCGTGCTCAACACAAACAAACATCCTTATAGCAGCTGTGCACTGATTCACCTCAAACCGACCTGGATAAGTCCTGTGCCACCACCGCAGTATTAGTATTCAAAATGAATAGGCAGACCTGCGTTTTTGCCGCACCGACTGATGACCGACGCAGGCAATGTGAATGCAGCTTTAGTTAAGGCAACAGCATCTTTGTACAATACATTTATGCCCCCTCTCCTTTTATACAGCTACCATATAGAGGTTTTCCCTTTATCTCACTTATTGCCTGCAACAGATCTATACTTGCTGCAATATGTAGCAGTGCAATTACTAACGGACCCTTGAAGTCATTTAGTTATTCAAAAAAAAAAAAAAAAAAAAAGCACTAGATTGACAGCAGAATGTATTTGGGATGGCCTTCAATGCTACCAAAGTAAGCTAACAAGCAGACTACAAAAGTGCTGAATTACTCTTTCAATAATTACAGTGCACTGAGCCCAGATTCACAGTCCCAGACAGACAGAGTGCCTAAAAATGCAGTGCCAGCATCCACCACTTTATCCTAATGGGCAGGAGAGTAACAGCCTCCAAACCACAGTGATGAGAGTCACAGCACCACACCGTCTCACCATCCCACTGTTGAACAGCCAAAAGAAACACAGGAGATGCACAACAAACCTCAAGGTTGATGGAATATAGTTTATCCTTAGATGTTATCCTAAACCGAAGTAGCAAAGCAGGCAGGGGTTGAGATTTAATGGCCATGGGTGTGGGCCTGAGACTGACACTGGTTGCAGGCTGTAAAAGCAGCTGACTTCTAAGCAGATGCAAATGCTCTGGCTTGTACGAGAGTTGTGCTTTCCATTCAGCTGCCCTGATTTTTGAGTGAGTTCTCCGACAAGGTACGTACCTATTAGGCCCCACAGACCTGCTTCAGTCACAAAAGGACATTTATAAAACCACTGTATCCAATCCATTGATACTCATCTCAAGGTTAAAGGATGCAATGAAATGAGAACTATTATGAGCTCCTCATCTGGTTTGCTTTGGTCTTTAGGAAGAGGACAGGAAAACAGAGGTGGTGACAGCAGAAGTGGCTGTGCAGGAAAAAAAACACATGCAGAGGCCAGAAATAACCTCAAAGAGACACCAAAACTAACAGTTAATTGTGATGGACTAAGATGCTTCCCTAAACCTTAATGTTCTGTTTAGGGTCCTGGAAACACTGTTTAAAAGCTCTTGTACCAGTAACCGAAACACAACCTGACAAATGTAGCATAGTCCCATGATATTTCCCAATTTTATTCATTAATGAGGCTCACCTGAATGCACCATTAGACTACTAACTAGTGCACACACTGGAAAGTCACAAAAGGATACACCAGTTCACCAATACACCACTTCAAATTCAGGCAAATGCGGCATAATCAGTAATAGTGAGTCTGTAATTCGCTCTTGGAGCTTGGCCGAAATCTCAGAAAAAAGGTGTGTGGGAGAGTGTGTCACACTTGGTTTTACACCCTGCTGGCGTAAAACACCTTAGCAACCATACACACAGGCAGCAGTAGCACTAAGGTTTTCAGGAGGCTACACACTCCCCAGTGAGTGAGTGTCTGCATGTGAAATATATTTGAAGCCAAGGAGTCACTGCTCCCACATCCAAACCCTGCCCTACACACCCAGACAGCCCAAAACACACTGATTATGTAATGTAGACTCTGAGCCAAAACACTGGATGATGAACAGCCTCCCTCTATCACTGAGATCTGCATACAATGTCATCTGATAGTCCGTCTCCGTGCTTCCATTTGTCATGTCACCCTGGCAAACCAAGAATTAGATCACTCCATGTGCAGGTAGACAAATATGAAAACAGATGAGGTTACCTTGTCAAGAAACAACTGAAGTCATTTAAAGAACTTGTGTGTGCACGCAAAACAAATCTAGGGTGCAAGACACACACACACACACACACACACACACACACACACACTTCAGGATCTCAAATAAACTCAAAGCCTAGACTCGCTCTTTGGATCAATACATTAACAAGAGTTCCTAAAACATTTCAAACAGATGAGATACTTTTTGTAGTTTTTATCCCTTCTCAGCACCAATATTTCTAACATTATCAAACTGTTTCTCGGGTTGTTTGGGTCCCTGTCAAGTACCCCTAAGTGGTTCCGGGACCCCACCTTTGGAACCATTGTTTTCATAGTTTCTCGTTGATTTTAAGCCGCAAGTGGAGCTTTAATAATGCCATTTATCTCTGAGAACAAACATGCTGAATTTCCCCGGGTTTAGCAAAAGGCCCAGTTTAGCCTCACAGAACAATAGCGGTGTACCGTGCAGCAGCTTGCTGACAGAAACACATGGAGCTAGTCAATAAATTGAACCCTCTACAACTAAGACCGTGCCAGCTGAGTCTTGTACCACAGTACACCCAAATAAATTGATTTTAAGAGGAAAAACACACGTTAAAAACCACCGCCCAAACGACGCGTGCCATGCTAACGTTACACATCGATCATCACATCCAGACACAAACTGGCCACTCCACATTACAAAGAGGGCTTCTGGCTTCAAAACAAATAATGACTGGTTCATTTAAAATTCTCACAAAAAAAATGGTGGGCTTCGCTATGCAGGAGTCATTTTCGAGGAAACGCTACTTTACGGTTAAAATAGCATAAATAATTGAGAAGGTGATGCACCGTAACTTAAATAATTTCGTACGTGATAAATTCTCTTTACCTTCCAAACAGCCGACTCTGCTTTTGAAGACTCCCGGAGAGACAAACAGTGCCTCCCTTTCGCTCCGACACTAAGGTAAAATGCACTAAATATGCCGGCAGAGCAGTAAATTTCACCGGACTAACAATAACCGCGCGCAGTAAGCGGCGAGCGTCCCACTTGGTGTCCCTTCCTCCACGTTTGAGCAGCGGCAGGCGGCAACAGACTTCATGAAGGATGGACTCGGGCGGTCGGGGAGGGGGCGGGGAGGAACCGAGGAGTCCGGCAGCAGATTGAAGACGAAGCGTGGTGGTCATAAAAGAAGATGCAGATTAAATCCCGCGAGCGGTCCAATCAACAGCGCGAGACTGGTGGTTATGCAAAACAGGAGTGACGTCATACTCAAACCAAACTCGAGCCCAGGGGTGCTTGGAAGAGGACTTAGGAGCAACTTAATTGCATTGTATTAAAAAACTAAGGTCAGAGAGCGCTTATGATGGTGTACAGCTGTGTTTTTATGAGGCATAAACCTTTTTTTTCCACCGATGAAAATATTCACACAAAACAGAAAATCGTGAGGCAGTGTAGCCTTTATATAAATAGAAAGAATCCCTAAATAAATAAATTTGGTTCAAGCTAAATATCCTTAACTTTAATTGTCCATTAGGAAACCAAAAAGAGGTTAAATGGTTATTCCAGTCATTTAGTAGCCTATTGCACTTTCATAAAGTTGGGGAACAATTATGGCTCCAATAGCTCCAAAAACACTTGATCCTAGAACCAAACTGAGATAACCCTGATTACCCAAATTATTCTATTTCAGTCTCCAGGAGACAGGATGTAAAGACTATCACTGTTTCACGAGTCTCCATGTACCGTAACCCGCACTAAGTTTTATTCAATGATTCCCAAAGAGAGCTATTTGGGGGTTATGAATACAATAAAAACTCCACTCCACTCCACATACACTTTTTGCCTTTTTCTTCCACCTACATTTATTCTCTTTAAAAATGAAATGAAATTTGACACATCAAGTTGCATGATGAATGTTCTTCTTTTCACATACACAAATAGTTTTTGTTTCCTGAGATTTGGATAGTTGGTAGTCCCACAAAAGAAAGTTTAATTTTCTGTGCTTGCAGTTTAGCAGTGTCCACTTCCCTATGGTACAAGCCCACAATAGCTGCGAGTTGAATGCTTTTTTTTTGAGCTGCAGCTGCAGGCCCAACAATAGAAATCAATGAAAAGGGAGAAGACATACAAAGACTATTGCAACTCACAGAGAGAAGAAAGAGTGAATGGGTTAAAACATCTAACATTTGTTTTCTCTAATCAAGGGAATGGGAAACAATCAAGATATTCAGAAGAAAAAGACTGAGGAAAAGAGAAATTTGAAAATCTGTGAGTGAAGGGAGGAATGTAGGCTTACCAGAAATCATCTACCGTGGACTCATCAGTGAACACATTGTTAATGTGCCTCAATAAAGAGTGAGAGTGTGTGAGTCATGTCTTAGCTCTGCTTCTCCATCCCCGCTCTTTACAGGAGTCTGGCAGCCTATGAGCCTTTTCAATCGTTGAGGGGCACTGAGCCAGAGCGAAGGGGAAAACCCAAAACTCAATAAATATTATAACACATTTTCCGCTGCATCATTTACAAAATGGTTTAAAACATTCTATTTGCAAAATAATTAAAATAAAATCTGAACCCAGAAACCAAATTCTTGCCACAGGAAGCTGCCTTTTAGGTATAGAAGTATGTCAGTAAACCATTTAAGGATCCTTCCTTTAACTAAACTCGTCACTAATGGTGTCCATCATTATATCAGAGAGCTGAAAAAGCTACTAAATCCCCTCACATCCTGCCCATCCATTTCAGATTGATGCATAATGTTGTTACACAAGGGTGTGGCTCAGCACTGGGCTCTGGTAGAAATCCTTAACAGAATTAGGATAGACTGATTATCTGCAGAGCTTTTATACACAGATTTATTTTATTTATTTATAATCTGTTGCTTTAGCATGGCCTAGTCACCCATCTGGCCAAACACCATGTAGCTTAGACAGCCGCAAACACTGCCTGTGACACAAAATGCACTCTGCAAGCCCACACCCAGACTGACACACCAAACACAAACTTGGGGCAGGTGCAGATTTAGTGACAATGTATTTTAGATATTCGACAGGAAAAGGAAACTGCTGCTGCAGGCCTGCAGTTTTGATCTGAGGTGCTTTGTTAATATATAAAAAAAACTGAACTTCAGCAAGCCACAAGTGAATGGATTTCAATTCATGCTGAGATCAAACTGTCATTAACAAAGCACCACACCCGACATCAGCACACTGCCACTACAACTGACAGACCATTAGCAGCTTCTGGAGCATGACAGCATGTTGGGGCTTTCATTGTGCATCAAGGGCTTTGAGTAAAAGTAGTCCTGCATATACACGCATCCTGTGAAAAAAACAAAGTCAAAATGACAATGCTCTTTCTAAGAAAAGTGAAAGAGACATTTTTACCTCCCTCTCAGTCTGGCATGAACCACCGGGGCATCTTCAGAGCAGTGCATAATGTATGATTATATTAGGTTAAGTGGGTGGAAGGCAAAGATGTGCTACATCATGTGCCAAGACTCACTAGGGAAGTTCAATAACCAGGAAATGAGCTCATCTTATTGGACTGTTGTGAAAAAAGAAAAAGGTCCAGAATTGTAATTTTCCCTCTGAAAGCTCTGTGCTGCAGTACTTCAACTGACACCTGCAGGGTATTTACAACAGCTGTGTTTGACTATGTGTTAGATGGGAGGGTTCATTTCAATCAAAAAAATCAAGAATTATTGTTTGTTTAAAAACTCAGTTTTTGGGTTCAGATTGTGAAACAGTCTCCCCCTGGGACTCTGGTCACCAAACTCTGTCTTGGATGTTTTAGTGATGCCTCTAGTTGTTCTGTTGTTCTGTTTGTAATGTAGTCATCTTTTGCTCTTTTGTCTTTCTTTTTTTAATATTTTGTAAAGCACTGTGTAACTTGTTTTAAAAAAGTTGCTATAGAAATAAACCTTTACTTACTTAATTTTTTCCCCTTTAAAAGGAGAAAAATAAACTTTAGTGTTGCATGGATAGGTATCCAGACCAGACACATGAACTCCCTCTTCTGACAATCCACAGGATCTGCGCCCAAAGTTAAGTTACTGTAGATGAAATTAGATTATAATACAAAATGAAACAAAACAATTTTTTAAATATCGAAGATGATCTGTTAAACCTTATTCTGTAGATTAGCAATATATATGACACCAAGTGAATGACTTCAGGATAACCTTGTCTCTAACGTTTGCATTTGTGAAGTACAGTTCAAGTGCAGATAATTTTTTACAAAAAACAAACTGTAGGAAAGGTACATCTAGATAAGGCTAGATTATACATACATGCATGACATATAATGTAAAGTTAAGGCCAGTGATACATTTTGCTTACTTTTCTCATCTAGATCCAAAGTTAGCTTGAATGTGACACTGCTGGTTAATTAAACAGAATGTGGAAAAAAATACTGTCATTTTCCACCCCATTAACCCATTACTGGACAAGAGATAATCTCTCTTCAAAAAAGAAACTTTTTTTCCATAAAAACAACTTCTGGAGTCCAGACCGAGACTCCTTTAAATATGTCTACTAAAAGATCCAGTCACTGTGTTACAGTTATAGACAAAACATCATTATGAAGACAACAGAGTGACTAAAAAGCATGAATCAGTATTCTAGGACATTATTACGAAGCTACACATATGTTTCTGCTATCATTAAGTTGCCTTCTTGTTATCTACCCTAAACCTTGCTCCATTTTATCAGGCGATTCAAGTAATTGTTCTCTTGAAATTCGTTGGATACAGTTTGTAGACTGTAGCCATCAGTATCATATAGAACTGAAGATAGAGCTAACATTTCTACCTTCTAATAGATGAATTCTTTGTTCTTTGACATACTTTGGCATCATTAAAGAAAGAAAGAAATGCATATGCAGGATAGCTTTCGTTGTTGTAGCTAACCACAGCAATGCAACACATTACACAATCTACGACAGCAGTAATACTAGTATCCACATTTGAAGGCAATGTGATGCTTGTGCAGTAGAACAGCAGCTAAAGAATCAGTTTGACACTTAATACTGAAGGTGCAGGTCACAGGAGAGAAACAAATCAATTCCACACCTGAAACCTCACAATGTACAACTGTTTGCGGTCCTGTTATTCAACCTTTTTTCTGGACTCCATCTCCCCGATTGTCTTAAAAAAAGACTACTATGTGGCCGGGTTAGCTCAGCTGGTAGAGCAGGCCAACATATATAGAGGTTTACTCCTCGAAGCAGCAGCCGCACGTTAGACTCTGACTTCTCTCTCCCCTTTCATGTCTTCATCTGTCCTGTGAAAATAAAAGCTTAAAATGCCCAAAAAAAATAATCTTAAAAAAAAAAAAAGAGACTACAATAAGGTGGATTTTGTTCGTTCAGTATGAATTTACATCACTCATGTAGTTTTTGGAGCAAAGAATGTGTTTAGAGTGTAGGGGACATTATGGTGTTTGAGTAATTGAGTGTAAGAAAAAGGATAATTTGTTGGATATGTTTTGTGAGATGTCTAAGTGCCCTGTTCTAAAAAAAATAACGATTTTGAAATACTATAAAAGGAAAAACACAAAAAATAAAAAACAGTTTAAAAACAGATCCTCATAGTGGCATCTGTACCCACTTAGTATCTTGGCAATAGGTCCTGCCCCCGTTTTAACATTGTGCAGCATTAAAGGTGCAATATGCATTGTTGGGCAAGTTACTTCCAAAATGTAATACATTATTGATTACTAGTCATGTCATTAAGGGTAATTAGTTATATTACAATATTACTGTCTCTGAATTATATGCTTTACACTACTTTTGTGTTACTTTTGAGTTACTTTAGTAGCTTGTGAATTTCACCACAGGATCAACAAAGTCTTAACTTTATCCACTTTATACATCATCATTTATGCATATTATTTTGTATTATTAATCTGAATCTGCAACATAATTAAAGATATAAAATAAATAGTAAAACGTACAATAGCCTACTTGACTCTGAATTGTGGTGGACTAGAAGTAGCCTAGTAAGTAGGAGAAAATTACTCAACTAAAAGCACCTTACACTTGAATCAAAAGTAGCCTACGGTATGGTTACTTTCCACCGCTGATAAAATGTATTGATATTACGTGTAGCAAGACTAAACATAATTTCAGACATGTTAACAGTCAGTTGCTCGGGCACATTGCAGTCGGCACTGACAGGACACAGATGTTAGCTTACTGTCTCTGGTTCTGGCTTTGACCACGGGAACAGTGACGGGACAACTCGCTTCAACGCAGCGTAAAAAACTCCTGATAATAATTTTTCACAAAATTTGTCACAGCTACAACGAATAGCCATTTTATGTCATTTTAACTCTGCTGTGCTATAAAGTAATGTTTGGCTATGTGAGACATAGCAACATTGTTGTGGATGCTCTTTCAGCGTGCTTTGAAAGAGGGTCTAGCAAAGCGAGACTATGGATGCTACGGTTTCAACCTGGTAACTTCCATGAACTGGGGAGGAGGAGGTTGTGGGGGAGACAACTCTCTCCAGTATTTTGAATTTTTACTGCAGTAACTATTTGAAACACTTGCGGTTAGCATTACATATTGCACCTTTAAATACATTGGAAAAGATACTATTTTCTTTTAAAAGCCAACAAGGAACAGAGAAGCATCAGTGCATTAGTCATTCAGGATGCTTAAGTCCTGTCCATACAGAGGACAGGCCAATTTCTGCATCAGCCCTCAGTTTCTTTTTCATAGACAGAAAAGATAAGAGGTCCAACAAGAAGACTGCTGTTACACATTCCTTCAACCGAATGTTGGTCCGTGCTGGTCCAGCTGATGGTGACTCCTCCTTAAAATGAGTGATGAGGTTTGACCCAGATACAGCATGGTGGTACAGAGACACTGGGCATCAGGAGTGCAGTGTATCCCTGTGGTCAGCAGGGGAGGATGGTGAGGCTTCTGGAGGTCAGTGAGGTCAACTTCAATTCACCAGCAGGACATCCTCATATGTCGTTGTTCTGGAGGAAATCAAAGAAAGATTTAACAACCTTCTATAGTCATGATGTTTACCTTCATAATCATATATTCTTTTTTAGAGCAATAATGGTAATGAAACTTACTTAAACATTAGAAAAGGACCCCAAATGTGTTGGACAATGCAACATTATTCAAATCTGAGCTTCACTGTGCTCACTCTACCTCAAAATACTAGTGAAAGTAGATAAAAAGACCAGGGAAATTGCAGTTGTATGTGTGCGTCTTAACTTTGAGGCCACCTGACAACTTGTAATTCCTTTTTATTACTTACATTTAAAACGTTAATGTTTACCTGCTTTTTATGATTTGAGAAAGGTTTAAGGAACTGACACACCAAGCAGACAGCCAATTCTAGGCAGAAAAGGCACACCAAAACAATGAGACGTAATACGTCTCCATAACAGCAGGCGGCACTAATCTGTATTGTCGCCCAAAAATGAAAACCGGCAGCTGATTGAACAAACGGCCCTAAGTCTGCTTTTCAAAGTCCCCAAAACTCAAAAACGCATGGATGCATTTTTACTTGATATAACTAGGAAGCTCACATAATTTCACTTTATTCCTTTGCTGCTACTGTCAGTTATTAATTAACCCTGCTGATGTGTTGCTTAGATACCCTAATAATCCAGTCTACATCAATCTTGTGCCCTCTCCTCCTCACCTGTCACAGCAGCAGAAGAAGGAGCACGGCGAGGTCTCCAGACCTCTGAACTTCCCAGAGTTTGGTGCGTCCTTACACTCTGCTATGAAGGCATGCAGGTCTGTGATGTGCATTGGTTCTTGGGTTTGGTGCTGTGGAAATCAATGAGGATACATTATTTATTTTATTCTATTTTTCTCCTGTTTCTTCTCCATTCTGGCTGTCAGAAAAACAGAAATGATAACTTTAAGTCATTTCCTACCTTGATGGTCTCGTAGGCTCCTGTGATGAGTGCAATAAACAGTGACAGCACCATGTAAATGAAGAGGGAGATGAAGGTGTACAGGTAAACTTGGCTAAACAGCCACACCAGAGTGCTGCTCTCCTGCATCTCCGCAAACGTCACAAACATGTCGTCCCCGTTGATGAGGGAAAACAGGCACTCGGACACCATGGACAGAGAACGGAACTGCGAGAGAGAAAACAGTAAGCTCAATCAAACCCCTGCGAACTGAAACTGTCTAAACTGTAAGAGCAAAGCCTTCAGTTACAGTAATTGATGCTCCACAAACAAACCCACGAAAACTATTGAATTCATCAATAAAGTGCATAATACACAAAATCATGACGTCTACAAGGAAAAGAGAGGTACAACCGCTATTAGTGAGTCCAGTTTCTGTGGTTTAACTTAGGGTGACCAAAAAAGAGGACACTCGGCCGGCCTCGAAACACAAATTCAAACAGGCTTCTCGGAGGTTAAACATGCTTTATTATGCCTCAATGGTACAACAATAACTTACGTAACAAAATAAAATATGTAACAACCTGTAACAAAATAAATAAATAGGAAATAACGTTCTAAACATTACCTATTCTATGTCAGCTTCAAAATCCAGCTTCAACCAAATATCTCTTAAAACCTTTTCAATGTTATAAGGTTTGTCTATGTCCATGTGAGCTTTGAGATCTCCAGCCCCTTTATTAGACACTGAAACATATCTGCTAGCTTTGCACACGATGCACTCCGCCTCCCACTTGTCCCGACCGGGACGATACGTGGAAAGTTTTTTTTGCAGTTCAACTGTGAAGCTCCACTTAGCTTCAGCATTTTGTGTGCAATGCGATCTGATCTTCTCCCTGTATGTGCTCCACTGTCTGATCTTCTCCCTGTATTTGCTCCACTGTCTGATCTGCTCCCTGTATCTACTCCTTGTCTGATCTCCTTTCTGTATGTGCGTGTTGCAGAGGCAGCCTCTCAGGAATTATGTCACGCAACAAAGTACTGTAGTATTGTGAAAAAGTGATTTTTTTTTCATAGTATGGGCACTTTAAGTACTTAAAAAAAGAATTAAATGTCATGCACCAAATGATCCCAACCATGTCTAGAGTTGTGTTCACCTTGACGTGGTATGGTCCCAGGACGATCCAGCCACAGAAGCAGTAGCCCAGATAGATGACGGCCACGCAGCAGCAGAACCGAATCACATTGGGAAATGCTGCTCGAAGTGTCACGATCAGGATCTGCGGGAGACATGAGACAGATCAAATTACAATGTGGGAGAAACAATAGATGCTTGATTAACAGTTTTTATAACATTACGTCAATCAACAGAAACTTACAACATCATTATCAGTTGATGCACACCAGTCACTTACATTGTACTTCTGGAAGAATGTGAGGTAGCGAATTACTCCAACCCACACCAATAGTGTGGAGGATCCCAACAGGATGCCGCATAAGTCATATGAGGACATATTCTGTCAGGAGATAAGAAATGTTACTTAAAGAAGGCTCAGCAACAGTACTAAAGGGCATCAGCTAAAAGCTTGTTAAATTCTTTGCAACTTACGACAAGGAGAAACTATAGCAGCTATTGTCATTTAAGGGTGTGACAGGACACACCTTAGACTCAATGCCGATTTTGATGACGCTGCCAGTGATGGTGAGGATGTCACTGATGATAAGGAGAATATACCATCCATTAATGAACTCCAACCGGTCTGCCCAGCACACTTTACGATCCAGAGTCTCCCCAAAGAACTGCACAAACTCCTAATAACCACACAGAGACAGTAAGAGAGGAATTAGCTTGAAGCATGATGTTCACATGTAGTGAAAGGTTTATTGACTGGACATTTATATACAGGAACAAAACACAATAAATAAAAAACATAAAGTTATTATATTCTCAGTCTGTTCACTCACGTGTTCCCTTGTAAATGATGAATATGCGTGGACTGGCGATTGTTTCAAAGCTCATTCTGTTGTATGTTTTCCTTAGTTGTAACTTTTCTTACCTGTTGCAGCATAATGCCTCGCAGTATGGAGCGTCCACACAGCAGCAGTGACAGCATGCACACCAGAGCCACAGCAACATCAAACGCTACACGAGTGTAGTTCTCAGCTGGGGGTTTATAAAAGGAAGGAAGCAGAGCCATTAGCAGTCTTTATAAAAACCTCCTGTTGGTTGAGTACTAGTAACTAAAAACAACTATAAATATGCATTTTCTCATGTTTTGCAACACCTTTGCTATCTTGCTATCTTAGTACTGCTGCAGTATTTCTTTGACAGCTACGAGTCTTATGTTACTGAGCCCCATCCATCTACTCACTCATCTCACCGTGTCCAGAGACGCTCGGGTCTTTGCACTCCTTTATTGACGCCTGGTTTTGTAACTGGATCTTCACCTTGCCGCTGTGAGCCTTGTTGTCCAGGACTATCTGGTGGTGAGAGGCGACCAACAGACAATTCATATCCTTTGAAACTGTAGTATTTCAGAAAATAAAGTTTGTGCAATGAAATATAGACAGGGGTGTTTCACTGTTTCTCTCTTAATACCTACTTGTTTTTTTTACAGAGTTATGGTGATAGTTTCTTGGCTGGGAGTTATGGACGAGGGGCCAGTTTCACAAAGATAGACTTGATTGTGCCTTACATCTAACTAATATAACAGTCAGACTAAATCAAAATGTATCTGTTGCATCTCAAGTAGGACTAATTAGTAATAAATTATGGATAAATTAAACTTTTTTTTCAAACTAAGAAACGTCACCATAGACAGTGAGTCACCCCAGCAAAAAATGTTTGCCTTCAAGAAGAAAACACAATGCTCTTTCTTTAGCTCAGCCATTGAATATGTTAACAAGTTATTTCCCCTCTACAATGTTCACTACGGCAGAAGGCTTTTTTCCGGTGTGTGCAGATTAATGAAAAATATAAATGTAAATGAAGTCAATATCTGGACGAGGTTACGGACCTCGACGAAAAGAAACAAGCCCTTGTTGTTGCCTTGGGGCTTGAGGGGAGAGCTTGTGAAACAGCGATGGAAATACCCGCAGAAGATTTGGACAGTGAGAACGGTATGGAGACGTTGTTTGCTGGACTGGACGGCGTGTTCTTAAAGGAGGAAAAGGACTGCATGTGAAGCATATTCTTATTTTGATAGCATATACGAAAGATAGTGGCCCTCCTAGTTGCAGACCATTTCGGTTTGGAGATGGCAATTTGGTGTATTCCACAAGAAATGTGAAACTACCAACTAAAATAGGACTAACCAAATGCCTCATTGAAACTGAAGTTGTCAAGGTTGACATTCCACTTCTGCTGAGTAAAATGGTCCTTAAAAAGGCAGGGACCATTTTGGACATGGAAAAGGACAGTGAAGTGATGTTCAAACAAACCATACCTCTTGAATTCACTAGTTCTGGATCTGACTGTGTCAACATCAGAGACAGAGAAACTGAAAAAGGTTAAACTGAAGAGAAAGTCCTAGCGGTAACAGAAACTATGTCCCCAGATGAGAAAACATAGTCCTTCTGAAGCTCCATAAACAGTTTGGTCACGCGTCTGCAGACAGACTACAGAGGCTCATTCGCAGTTCAGGAAACGAGGACACAGAATGCTTTACTGTCTTGCAACAAATAGCATATGACTGTGATGTGTGCCAAAAGCCAAAGCTCGCTGTGGGCTTGCCCTTAGCCTCCGAATATAACGAGACATCAGCTATGTTTCCATCCACACATTTTTATCCAAATTAAGTAATATTGAATGAAAAATTCAATATGTCATATAAGTCATCTGAAATTGTCAACTCCTTCATTCACACTTTTATTAGTGTCCATGCCCCCCATGCCAAGTCTGACGGAGTTTGTTATGGGAAGTGAGGCTCTCCGTGTGTAGAAACGTACCGTAGGCAGCAGCTAGCACTGACACAGTGATGCGCATGGGTAGTCAGTGAAGCTACAGTAGTCAATGTTTTATGTTAACTGCAAATATGAACTAAATCACTTGATTAATGCACCCAAATCACCCACAACGTCTCCCGGCCATTTCCCCCCACAGAAAGCTGCCAGCCAAGCTAAAGCTAATATAGTTAGCCTAAAGAAACAAGGGGTCCGTCTGTCCCAACTAACGTTACAGTTTGGAGCCGCGATGCTGGAAACGTAACACTAATCTACTACTGTCTGTGTCTGAGCTAAGTAATTTACAAACTTAATTGTTCTTGGATACACAGTTTGCTGCTAGTGTGCGTGACATGCAATGCTTACTTGCTTTAGTGTTTGTTTTAAAGTTCAACAAAGAATGGTTCACATTAGAAAAGATCCTTTTTTCATTTTTATCTTCTATGTAGATACACTCCCCTACAAAATCAGTGGCTGTTGAATTTATTATTTCCAAATAGAGCTATTTGTCATCTTTTAAAAATTACTTTTTCTCGCAATATACAGTATATCGCAGGGAAAAAAATATCACAATGTCAGATTTTTTCAAATATCGTGAAGGCCTAGTCCATATCAGTTAGTTTTTGGACAGAATTCTAACCTTCCATCTGTATTAGTTGATAAACTACCTGCTCTAGAAGGTACCACCATGAGTGCTAGAGTAGGAAAACACATTTCAGCTTTACATGCTTCTAGGAAAGCATTCACAGAAGCAGAGTCTTCTGAGCGGCTAAGAAGGGCAATAAAAAAGCAGCTCAGGCCCACAGATGACATGTATGTGACAGGTAACAAGGTATATTACAAAAGAGGAGACTGTCCTGAGTGGAAGGGACCAGGGATAGTTATTTGTCGGGATAGTTATTGGTCAAGATGTAGCGGTTGTATTTGTAAGAAATTCTAGTTAGAGTGCACCAATCCAGGCTCTATAAGGTAAACACACAGGAATCTCAGGATGAGCCAACTGTGCGAGACACCAAGCAAGAGAGGCAGTTTAAACAATGACTATAACATTTATGAAACCTGATGATGGTGTCTACAGAGAGCCAATGTTTTAGGCAGAGCAGGCAAGGCTTCTGGAAGGCACAAAAACTGGTTTAATCTACAACATGTTGAACCTGATGGCAGTGATGGGCAAAAGAAGTCACTTGATATGTGAAGTGTTTATAATCTTAACATTGAATCTGAAATAGAGACTGATGTACTCATAACAAAAGACATTTCATTTGATGCAGCCAAACAGGTGGAAATAATGAGTTGGTACAAAAACAGTGTATTTGAGGAAGTTAATGAATGCAGGTCAAAAGTGTGTATCTACCAGATAGGTCTGCAGTCTCAAGAAAACTCTTAATGGTATGGTGCCAAAAGCACGACTCATAGCCTGGGGTTTCATCAACATTCACAAGCTGCAGAAAGATTACCCAACCTGTGCTTCTGAATTTCTCAGGTTATTATTAGCCACAGTCCAGTCTATTCACGAGACAAATAAGGTTCTCAGAAAGCTTAAATCTGAAAAGGTGTCTCTCAGGTTTCAGCATGAGGGAAACAGTGATGCTCTACACTTTGTTTTCAGCTATGCTTCTCTTGGAAATCTCCCTGATGGGGGTACCGGGTACATTGATTGGACTTATGGGAGAAGAAGGGAAGTTTCTGCCCCTCTGTTGGCCATCTAAGAGAGACGTGTTGTGAGGAGTACTCTGGCAGGGGAAACTCTGGCCATGTCAGATGTAATACACAATGCTATTTTTCTGGCTACCCTTTATTCTGAGCTCACAAGTGGAAATGCTAAACAAAATGCTCCTCCATTGGTCTGTGTGATGGACAGTCACTCTCTGTTTGTTGCCCTCAAGTCAACAAAACAGGTCACTGAAAAACGACTAAGGCTGAAATTAAGCAGCATAAAAGAGCTTATACAGACTAAGAAGATAAGGAAAGTGCTCTGGTCAGACACAAAAACTCAACTCGCTGACTGTCTTACCAAAAAGTTAAAAGCACCCAGTGAGGGACTGTGGTGCTGTTAAAAAGCACTAATTTAAGGACTGGACAGAAAGCTAAGAACAAAAGGACATTTAAAAGCACTGAACATTATATTTGCATAGGTAACAACAGTTTTAAATTTCTTTGTATTCTCTTGATTGTTGAAAGTATAAGGTGATTGTTAACATGTTATTTCCCCTCTACACTGTTTACTACGGCAGAAGGTTTTTCCAGGTGTGTGTGCAGGTTAACGCATGGGGGTGTTAGTGTGTGTGGAAGGTGGCGGACATGTGTTTTACCTAGCTGTGTACTCAATAAAAGTTTGAACTGATAAAACGTCATGTTTACTAGAAGTAATAGAATAAACCAAACTTTATCATATATATAAAATCATGTGAACATCATCGCCCCGGGTATCTCAAGTATAAGATCTTCAACTGTGCTGGGAACTGAACAATCTGTATGTCCTTGCCTTTAAGATTTTAACTCACTGTTATGGTAAAAGTGTAGCAATCTGGGATCTCGTTGTTGATGATGGTCTGTATATTGATCGCCTTCAACTGGAACTCTATGGTGACGTTAATGAGCCTTGGAAAAAAAGACAACAGATTCAGAGGGAAGTAGACGAACTACAAATGACCAGAAAACACTTGAATCAGGACAAGACGTTGCATACCTCTCTGTTATGTTTTTGTACCAAAACATGTGTTAGTGTTCTTGTATACATGCTTGAGTTTGCATGTGCAGCTGAGATACCGTAAGTAGCTTGTTGGTTGTCATCAGATACTACAAGGATGAATCCCACCACATGGAGGCCAAACCAGGAAAAAAGCCAAAGCCATGTGAAAATGAAGCCTTACTTGTGGAACTTCAGTGTAAAGTTCTTGTAGCTGCTGGTGAGCCGAGCTGAAGGGACCGCCAGCGGATCCACACCTATACAGTCTGAAATTAGTGGTAAATAGACAGAACAGTCATGTTGAGTGACTACTGATATATACTATATATGTATACACTAATATAAGAAATAGAGGAAGAAAAACCAAATGTCCTCTCTATAGTGAGTACAACCCTACAGAAACAAGTCTTTAAAAGATTTTTTGGGGCATTTTAGGCCTTTACTTTTACAGGACAGCTGAAGAAATGAAAGAGAAGACAGGGGAATGACATGTAGTAAAGAGCCGCAGGTCAAAGTTGAACCCGCAGCTGCTGCATCCAGGAGTGAACCATACATATGGGCATGCGCTCTACCAGATGAGCTACCCAGGCACCTTCAAGTATGAAATCAGATTGATTGGAAATAGCAGATCACAAAGAAGCATTTGACATACATGTGATTTGAGGTGAAGAACGAGTTCAACATGAGGTTGTTTCCACCGTTCTTACTTCCTCTTAAAATAGTCAAAATGTACTCAAAAACACTCATGTGAGGAAGTAAGAAACCCTCAGGGTAGGCAACACATTCTCTGTACTCCAAAGGATATGATAATACAGTGAGCTGGACTAAAAGAAATAGCCACATAGCAAATGACCCCTCTTTTAATAGTAAAAACTTGCATTGCGGCACACATGCCTTCTTCAGGGTGACTGAGTCACTGAGACTGAGTCACCCTAAAGAAGCCCAGTGTTGCTGCCCTGTTTTTATGCTGTTCTGATACTGTTGGATTATCCCCTGCACCAAGCCTGAATCAATGCATAATTAAATGCATCCAGGGATTTTTAAATACTAATACACAAGCCTCTGCCAGGTGCAATCTGCTCTTGATAACATGTAGTGGCACAAATGCTCACGATGCACTTCATGTGATCAATTAATCCGCATTAAGTTCTCACACAAAAATGGCAGAACTAAACTTATACCAAATTAGTCATCTCCTTTAAATTTGCTGTTCATACTCATTACAGCCCCCATCATTTAATGTGAATTGTTGTTTTGAAGAACCAACAACTTCAAATTCACAGAGAGAGATGGTCATAGCCTTTTAGCACTGTAAGTAATGTTATTAAAATCCCAGGCCAGCAATATCTCCTTCACATTGTACCCTGTAGTTCATGTACCTGTGACGACATGAGGGTCTATACTGAAGGTGTCGTTGGCTGGGTCGATGCTTCCCTTCTTGTAGTACTGTTGGCAGAGGGAGAGCGCACTGTTGTTCACACCAACACCGTAGACGTATGCATAGCGTCCCACTGTGGTTTCCGGTAAGGCCAGATACTGTGGAGAGGATGAGACAGGGATTTAACTCAGCAGGGGGTCAAGTACTGAAGGTGTATTGGGAAATGAAACAGAGGTTGTTACTCTTATAACTATGTTTGTTTTGATTGTAACTATGTTTTTATTAATGCTGCTACCTGTCTTGGCTAGGTCTCCCTAGCCAAAGAGGTTCTTGACTCTCCCTATGTTTAAGTAGAACTACATTAGGTAGGCAATTAAAAAAAAAAAAATTACGACCTGTAGTACAATTTGCAAAAATCCACTGCTCTCTGTTCAGATCCTCCAATCAGGGCCGGGGGGTGTCTAACTGCATGTCAACCACAGCTCATGCACACACATTCATTCTCCCTGTGGGGGGGAGTGGCTTAGGCGACCGTTTGGGCTAGCCTGACAAGTTAAACCTACATCAAGATGTTGGGTCTGGGAACTCACCATTGGCAGGGCTCAATCATGACTGTTGTTTATCCTAGACGCACCCTAGCTGCAAATTACTTTACTAATTTGCTACTGCTAGGGTGCGTCTAGATTTCTAGGCTACATTTGGGCTTTAGCAGAAAGGGGGGGAGGGACTGAGAAGTTGTTGATGTTCAAATTCTTTGGCTAACTCCTGGATCGTCACAATCCTACATACATCACCTTTAAAGACATGTTTGGCATGCTTTACATTTTAATTAAATCTTTACCAAGCTCATTAGAGAATTCAAAACACTCATATCACATATGGTACTGTATGATGTATATTATTTAGAACATAAGATTTATTATGTCAGGATAACCGCTGCGAACCAATAGGCAAGCACAAAATTTTAAATGAAAATTGCAACAAAAATGTATTTTATCAACGTGTCACAATATCAGTTTCTTAGTGAGTGAGGTAGAAATATCCTCATTGTACTTGTATGCAATGCATACAGTTTAATTATATCTATTTGGCACAGCAAACAGCTGTATCTTTTGTATTACCTTCTTCAAAAAGGAATGCTCTTCAATTCTGCATACAAGGTTTTCATAAATTGAGAAATAATAAGATATTGTTCACAAATACCCCATCTAGACTTGAAAGTACTCAATGAACCAACATAAAATTTACTTTACATCACAGTTAGAACATAATAATAAAAATCTAACCTAAAAAATACTTTAAAATTGAGAAGACAATAAAATTGGAAAAGTGAAAGTGGTTTCATATGTAGGCTTACCTGCTCCACGGCATAGAAGATGTGGTCGTAGACGTCGTTCTGCGTGTAAACAGCAAAGGAGTTGTCTGAGGACTCGTCGTAGTCTTTGAGGAAGAGGTGCTTGAAGGTCATAGTGTTCTCCTCCTTGAAGGTCACCACTACCTGGTTGCTAAGGCCAAACAGCACTAACTGCACCACAGAGGGAGAGAGAGACATGTCATGAGGAGGAAAAACAATATTGTGGTGCAAAATAAAAGAGCAATACAGGATTTAGTTGTAACGTCTGACGTACCTGAGCTGTGACAATAATGATCTTGAGCAGTTGCAGGATCAGCTTGTAAGGCTTGCGACCCTTGGCGTAATATTTATCACAAGGGCTCATGAAGAAGTATTTCAACTTCCTGCGAATGGCCTCCTCTTCCACATCAGCCCCGACCCAATGACCTGCTGTCGCCGTGGGAAACAGATGGTTGCTATGGTTATTGCATTGATCGTTACTCCGATGGTCATGCTCTCCGCTGTTGTCTGTGGAGCCATAGTAAGTCACTGAGCTGGACAGGCCTTCTCGTTCTGAAAGAAAAAAATAAGGAAAGTTTATCTCAGACAACACAACAAAAAACACTTAATAACTCTTACTCAAAGTCAACTGATGCACAAGCTCCCATTGAGCTTCTGCTTGTTCTGTGAAAAAAAAATCAAAAGGTTTGCACACTTTGCCCCATGGAGCACATCCTAAAACATCTTATCTTTTTGTTTCTAGAGTTCAAACTCAAAATCATGTGTGTGTCAATACTAGAGCCTGACTAATGAATTGTATGGGCTGATTGATGTTTAGTCTGTTTAGATTTAGACTGTTTAGTGTTAATTGTCGTCTGCTGCGGCAGCTCAAATTGCCCAGAGCCGGAATGAGCTAGAAACACGAGAACTTGGCCCAATGACTGGAAGTGATGTGCATTTGGTTCCCAAGAAATATGAGCCCAATCTGCCATCTGGTCGCACTACAATTAACATTAAAAAAGGGATTCAGCTCAATGTCTCAAAGCCTCTTAGACATTAGAGGTGCACAGTGATGGAATTGTTGGGTAATTTGCATAATGTCAAAAACAGTTACATTAAATAGAACTTTGTCAATTGTAATCCTATCAACACCAAAATTGGTATAGAGTCTTGCAGGACTGAGATACACATTTATACCATAAATGGGCAAGATTGGTGAAAAAACATAACCCTCTATCAATTAAAGAATTACAACAAGTAATTAGCAGTAAATTGGTCATAACTCACTAATGGTTTGACCAATCATCATAAAATTTGTTACATATCTTCAGTGCGTCATGAGGAACAGGCTGACGCAAGGATTATGAGTTTAACCCATAGGGGGTTACAACATCCTGTAGACGGAATTTCACCAAAATTATTCCACGTGGCCTGGGGCCGAGAAGTAACCAGGATAACCAGGATTTGAAGTGTCATATTTATTGGTGCATGTGGGCGTGGCTTATTTAGTATGATATGTTAGTACTTGTACGACTAACACTGGCTAACAGTAAATCTGCTGTTTGACATGTCCTGAGAAGCCTACAGTCTAAGAGTCTCCATGATAGAAGGAGGACTTTAAAAATGTTAGTGTAGTATTCAATGTTATACTTTTTGAAATATTCAACCTTCTTTGAGGCAAATTTATTTTTACCTTGCTATACCATCCACAGTTTTAACTCTAATCCATTTATTTTACATCAAAATGTAGGGAATTTTGTATCTTTTCTAACAATGTACTTAGGGAGGCAAACAGACTTTCACATGAGGCACAGTGAGCTTCCACGTGAAGCGGTGTCCACCAACTGCAACACTGCCTCCTGTATTAAATCATACAAGAAATACCAGGAGAAGAAGAGAAACAAGCCCTTTTTGGACAGCTATTGTCCTCACATTTCTTACACAACCCAAACCATAATTGCACAGGGTGTTCAGCTGGGTGTCATATCTCTTACAGTAGAGGATCTCTTACAGGATTAAGCAAAATCACCTGTTGGTGTTGAGGCCTGAAGTCAGGAGTCAGTCAGTAGGTCAGTTAGTCCATTATGACATCATGTTAGCTGACAAATAACACCTCTTTTCTTCCTCTCCTCTTCTTGTATTTTTGCGCACATAAGGAGTGCTGCTGCTATTGCAGCACATCCGTTCAGTGAATTATGCATTACTTAAGTTACTGTGGGCTGGAACGAGCTAGAGACATGGAAATTGTCACCATAAATGATGCTTATGTGTTCATGCTCCCCAAAGAATATGATGCAATTCGGCCTGAAAGTGGCGATATAACTTGGTCCAAAAGTTTTAAAGGCCACGCCCTTGATGTGAGTCCAACATGAAATTCCTCACACAAGTCCAGCTCAATGTCCTCTATAAAAAAAGCTTCTTGGACCATGAAGGTCAGCCATGTTGGTATTTAGCTAATTTGCATAATGTGACATTTTTTTAAATTAATAGAACATTGTCCATTTTGATTCTATCAAGACCAAAATTGGTATATGGCCTTGCGGGACTGAGATATACATTTCTACTCTAAATGAGCAAAATCCATTGTAAAACATGGCCGCCATCAATCAAAATACTTCCTAAATGGCAGTGCAAGCAAGGAATTGCCTATAACTCAAGTTCTGCTGTAGCAATCCTGTCTAAAATTGATGGAAATATAACAACACCACTTACCACCACGAATTGAATGTATGTACCAAATTTAGTTAAAATCCTATAAAGTAGGCAAAATCGATATCTATCTATTGTAGGGATGAAACAGGTGTGGGGTTGGTTTTACCACTTTTTCTATAGAGCATTAAACCGTCGGTAGTGGTTTTGCTCAGCTTTGTGAAGCTACAAACCCACTCAACTGTGCTTGCGACTTGGACTTTGGTAATTTGCCATCTGCTCAATGCTGCATGTTGCATGCTGCTTTGACTTTTGGCGATTGGGGTGCTTCCAAAGCCTGCTGTAGAGCGGTTGCCTAACAATCAGAAGGTTGGCGGTTCAATCCCAGGCCTTGCAGTTGAAACTCAATGTGTTTGAATGTGAGTGAAAGGTACTTAAGTGAAAGTGCTTTGAGAAACTCACCAAGTGTCGTTATTCTTAGTTTGATTCTTCAAAATCATAATGTTCAGAAACGCATTTGTCATTTTAAATTTCTGCAAAACACCACCATAGAGTGCCATGATTTGTTTTTGTCATTAGAGCTGGTATTTTTTAATTTGGCAGACTCAAAGAATTGCTTTCAGGGTTTTCCTAAGAAATTGTTCAGCCAAGGTGGTTAGCCACACTGATCCTGAACCTGATGCATCTTGTGTCATGACCAGTTCAGTAAGTGGATAATGACCTAAACAATTTAAACTCATCTGAAGTATTGGGTGTGTGAAATAGCTCATGTGATGTTTTATGTTGGCTATTTAGCATGCTAATACACTCAACTAAGATGGCAAACATGGTAAACATTATACCCAAATATCAGCATGTTAACAATGCCATGATGAGCATGTTAGCAACCTGAGGCTATACTTTAGCATTTAGCCCAATTGCCCCAGTGTGCCTTAGTACAGCCTAATGGCTTTTGTCTTGTTTATTTTAATATTAGTGGAGTTGGTCTTTGATTTGGGCGAAGTGGCCTATATCAGCTATAAAACATGAGTATGCCTCAGTTTATCAGGCATGGATGAATGGAGACAAGCAAAAGTACAGGAGTTCCTATTGTGCAGTCCAACAGTTGTGACTATAACAACTGGCTGAGATGGAAAGTACCAATCACATGAATTCAGTGAGTATTACAAATTGCTGAGCCAAAGTCGAGTCATATATACAGTGGGGTTCGAAAGTTTGGGCACCCCAGGTAAAAACTTGTATTAATGTGCATAAAGAAGCCAAGAAAAGATGGAAAAATCTCCAAAAGGCATCAAATGACAGATTAGACATTCGTATAATATGTCACAAAAAGTTGGATTTTATTTCCATCATTTACACTTTTAAAATAACAGAAAACAAATAAATGGCGTCTGCAAAAGTTTGGGCACCCTGCAGAGTTTCTAGCATGCCCCCCCCTTTGGAAAGCTGAGACCTGACAGTGTCATGGATTGTTCTCAATCATCGTCTGGAAAGACCAGGTGATGTCAACCTTAAGGTTTTAAATGCCCAGACTCATCTGACCTTGTCCCAACAATCAGCACCATGGGTTCTTCTAAGCAGTTGTCTAGAAAACTGAAACTGAAAATAGTTGACGCTCACAAAACAGGAGAAGGCTATAAGAAGATAGCAAAGCGTTTTCAGATGCCAATATCCTCTGTTTGGAATGTAATTAAGAAATGGCAGTCATCAGGAACAGTGGAAGTTAAAGCAAGATCTGGAAGACCAAGAAAAATATCAGACAGAACAGCTCGCAGGATTCTGAGAAAAGCAAGTCAAAACCCACGTTTGACTGCACGATCCATCCAGAAAGACCTGCAGACACTGGAGTTGTGGTACACCATTCCACTATAAAGAGATACTTGTACAAGTATGGTCTTCATGGAAGATTCATCAGAAGAAAACCTCTTCTACGTCCTCACCACAAAATTCAGCGTTAGAAGTTTGCAAATGATCATCTAGACAAGCCTGATGCATTGTGGAAACAAGTTATGTGGGCCAGAATGAGCAAAGGTATGTTTGGAGAAAGAAGGGCACAGAATTTAATGAAAAGAACCTCTGTCCAACTGTTAATCATGGGGGTAAATCATGCTTTGGGGTTGCATTGCAGCCAGTGGCACAGGGAACATTTCACCAGTAGAAAGAAAAATGGATTCAATAAAATGTCAGCAAATTTTGGACACTAACTTGATGCCATCTGTGAAAAAGCTCAAGTTAAAGAGAGGATGGCTTCTACAAATGGATAACGATCCTGAACACCCCCAAAATCCACGGTGGATTACATCTTTTCTTGCATTTTGCCATGGCCTTCACAATCTCCTGACCTCAACATAATTGAAAATCTATGAAAATACCTTAAAAGAGCGTTGCGTGACAGACAGCCCAGAAATCTCACAGAACTGGAAGACTTGTGTAAGGAAGAATGGGCGAAGATATCTCAAACAAGAATTGAAAGACACTTGGCTGGCTACAAGAAGTGTTTCCAAGCTGTGATACTTGCCAAAGGGGGCAGTACAAGGTATTAACTTTGCAGGGTGCCCAAATTTTTGCCGACGCCATTTTTTTGTTTTCTGTTATTTTGAAAGTGTAAATGATGGAAATAAAATCTAACTTTTTGTGACATATTATACGAATGTCTAATATGTCATTTGATGCCTTTTAGAAATTTTTCCATCTTTTCTTGGCTTCTTTATGCACATTAATACATTTTTTACCTGGGGTGCCCAAACTTTTGAACCTCACTGTATGCAAAACTTGATTCCTTCTACTCAGTGACACTGACTACTTTCTGACAGCATCCTGTCAGCAGCACATGTGCCCGAGCCAGAACAGTCTGTCTTCAGCTTATCCGTAGCCTGACACCTTGTCTTTGTCTCGCAGTGTATGGATTTACTTCTCTTTCTCCCCTCTGGCACTTTGAACATGTTCTACAATGTGATTTAACTCTTTTAACTCCAAAGCTACAATTACTAATGGAAACAAATGTTACTAAGGGTTGTCCTCCAATATAGAGGGCACATAAATAGCCAATGTGTCATTAGAGTGTTAATAGCTCTGCCAGACTTCTTATCTTATTCAATTTTAGAGAGAAGTCATACTTTCTTATGTCCTCTTCACATAAAAGAAACTGATGTCAATGTGCAACTACAAGTTATAGCGTTAAGTGTAGAAAGGTATTTCAAACAAAAAGGTTACTGCTGACATCAGTGTAGTAGATGACAAGTAGAAAAAGAAATGACGCAGATTCCTGGTATGGTTATGTCAGAGCTGATAAATCTTAGCAGTCTAGCTTGACAAGTGTATCTCAATCTCATTTAGAATACCTGATTAAAGTCCAATGGTTAGTAATGGTAGTCCAATCATACAGTTTTGCCAAGACTGTACAAAAAATTAGTTGCCTCTTAAGAACCACTTATCTGTTCATACTTTCTATCTACTAGGTAATTTAGTATTCTCATATATTTGCATGTATAAATATGGATCTGTATACACCATAAACTGTTTGCCATGTCACTGATAGTAAATTTAAGTTGTTTTTTGAAAAAGCAGCAAATGGTCGCTGGTTGGACTGCAAAGGCCTCAGCCTACATGGGGCGCACGCTCTTACAGGGTGCGCTAGGGGTTGCCCCACTGATAATAAAATGTAAGTAGATGGGCATGTATTAATATTATTGCTTTTATTTTTCCCTCAAGGGGACAAAGAAAGGCATGAGAATTTTCACTCTGTTGGTACAGTTTTTTACACACATTACACACATGCTCAGGACCTATACATGGACTAATGGAGAGAAGGAAGAGTAAGGGGGCTGCCCATGGATGTGTGTCCTGAGCAACCATAACTTGTATGTGCTTTATTTCATTAATCATAACTTGTAGCTGCTTTCTGGAATAAACTGAAGTTAAAAAAGTGTAATTTAAAAAAAAACTAACCGGCATCAAAAACATTGGACACGACTAAACAGAGCAGACAATTTATGGTCAGAAACAAATCTGGTCAATGTGTCATGTCTTTGTAAGAACCGACCACATTGTAGGAAAGCAAGTCAGAAAGAAGGCTAATCATGCTTAATACTTGTCACATGCGTTTAGCTTGCTGGACCTGGCTAAAAAAAAATACAGAAGAATAGGGGTCACTTAGTTTGTTCACTTATTTTACTTTCAGGAAACTTGCTGTGTAGTCAAAGTCAGCACCTGCAAGGTCAGATAAACTAAGTAAGGATGAATCCAAACTCAACAGACACAATAAGTCAGCAGAACAAACCACCAGGTTAGCAGAATTGTTAAATGGGTATGAGAAGTGAAACAGGATGAATAAACCGCTGGTGTTCAATATAAATAACTGTGAACAAGATGAAAGTCCAACAACATTACACAGAAGAATTAGGGACTGGCATGTCACACAAATTTGTGTCACATGTTATTTTGTGGCTCCGCAATAAAACTATAAAACATAATAATACATCTAGGTAACTTATGTTTTCTGTTAAAGGTGCAACTAGCATTTTTTTGCGTGGGATCTGCAACATTGACTGTTCTGGGTTTTTACTCTAAGCAGTTATCCGGAAAATTTTGTAATTCTGCTTCACACGACTGGCCTATTACTGATGTAAAGAAATATTTAAGGACAACAGAAAAAAAATACACCTTTTCTAGGGTGTATTACAAAACAAGAAGACAATCTATTTGGAAGTAATCACAGGTTCCAATCATATGTTTTTAATTTGTGTAAACAAAGAAGAAACAGCGGCTTAAATTCTGAATATTATATGTTGGCAAAAGAGTACTCTAAAGATTTAGCATTGCACTCCTGTAACAGTGTCAGACTTATGATGGACAGATTTTTAAAAAGAAACGCATTCCTCTTCCTTGTCAAAACGGGGGCAGTGCTCAGTCCGTGGAGATTTGGCTTGGGAGCCAGAGGTTGTCCGGTTCAAAGTATGGTCACGGACAAAGAATGGAGCGTGGTCTCTGCAACTCGACTACCAACAGTTGGTCAGAGATTCAGGTTTGTTATGCTAGCTTAGAGCCGCTAGCTAGGTCTGGTAAGCTCACTTCTTTCTAACTCCACCTCCCACCAGATTTTTTTCTTTCAAACTTGTAGTCTGCTGCTCCAACTGACACTGACTCACGTGACATCACTTAAAGCAATTTATCAGATTTCTCGCTCAAGTCTTTAATTTGTTTTTTGCTTAATGTCTGTAAGCTATGCAAACTTGAAACGTTTGCTGTGCATGACATAAAATTAAATAAAATGTAACCTGAGATTTTATGATAACCACACGTGGTTTCCTGCAGTAGACCAAAGCAACGTTCATAGGAATCATTTCCTTCATTATCACACACCTGTTGTTATTCTGTGAGAACTTTTAGCTCTTAAAATGAACAAAATCCAGATGAGCACTTGACTTTAACAAAATATGCTGAAAGAATGACAATTTAATTAACTATAAACGCCCTGGCTTCAACAGGGTTTGTGTGACTCTGGGAAAGAATCCAACCACCTCACATTTCATGGAAACAATAGGCGTAAGGGCACAAATATCTTTGATCAGAGGAGCGTGGCAATCATCACGGTAAATAGCAATCGGACAAACAAAAGTGGGTGCAGTCCATTGACTATGCTACCAGATTTGACACAAGATAAATACATCTGTGAAAATATCTGGCTCTCCCAGTTCACTGCCGCCTGTGGAAATGGCAGAGACACTAATGTTGCTACAAGTCTGTCAGTCTAAATCCTTACTGTAACTGAGAATCTGTCAACAACTTGGTGTCCGTTCTTAGATCTAGTCTGGCAGTCCACTGCATAAGGCTGCCCACACAGATTTCAAAACTTCCACTTAAACCAAAAGAAAACATCTAAACAAAAGATGATAACTCGATAACCATGTTCTGGGTTATTTGTAGGTTGGAGTTGCATGTGTTTTAAAAACTGAAATGCATCCTTCTTTTGCAGCAATGTGTTAGATTGATTATCAAAGGAATATAAAAGTCCCGCTAATGTGGTTTTTAAATGCTTACCCAAATTACAAATGCTAGTTGTTAGTTAAGATAGTTTTGGTTTGTTGTGCCAATTTTTGAGAAATAAACCCCTGAAACTTTTGCAGCCACAAAGCAAGGAGGTAAAGCACTTACATTTTTGGAAAAACACAACAGCAAGTTGTCCTTCTAAATACAATGCCCCAGTTACGTACAGATTGCTTGTAAGTTACTTGTAGCTTGTTTACTTACTTACTTGCAACAGTTAGTTGCTAAAAATTAGTTCCAGTTCGCAGTGAGATCTGTGGATTATCCTGACTAACCATAATCTGTCTTTTAAGCATTTCTATTTTTTAAACACAACAAACAACGTGTATTTAACCCTGTATTGTCATCAGAAAAAACAGATATTTCAAAATCTGTGTCAAAGTACTGTTTTCAAGGTCAAGAATGAACTTTCACACTCAAAATTCCAAAAGCCTTCACAGTACTGAGGAATACTAGAATCTGTTGAGCCATACTTTACCCAACCCACATCAACAATTTTTGGAGAGAAAAACTGCAGACCCAACCATGCATATAACAAGCTTATGGCACAGTGTTGGGACTATTGTTATTATGCATGAAGGAGTCAGGCCGTTTAGATTTAGATTTGTTAGGCTGATGGTGGTAGTGCCAAATCTGGGTCTTAGGGAAGATCTCAACCAACAGTGTCAGAAAACACACAGGCACTGCAACCTGCATGGGCAAGTACTTCATACTACTATAGTTTCCCATCCGTACTAATGTTAAGTCAGCTCATTGAATTTAAAAGTGTATTATATTTCTACTACTAGTCTACAATACATGTAGGCCTAGTTGAAGAACCCCAAAACACAACTAGGACCAACAACAAAGTCCAAAGAATCCAGTGTTGTAAAATGCAAATCTCAAATGTTGTATTAGTTTATAGTGTTCTAAAAATGACAAAAAAAGAATAATAATAAAAAAAGAAAATCTTCACATTGAATAGAATAATTTGTCAAATTTCCCGGAGTAGCCTACAAGGATTTTAAATAACAGTTTATAGTATTTTTAGTATTTACTGTTGTATGACAATCAAAAGAAGGTCATGTATAAGTTCTGGCAAAGCGAGACCATGTTACTGTAGCCTACTACTGTATCCAAGGTGCTGTATGTATTAAGAGACGACTTGTGGAAGAGTGGAGAGTAAATATCTGACTTGGTCAACGGGGATTACAATATGGAGTCATCACAGAGCTGTAAGGGAAAATCTTCCTTGATGAAAATGACTAACGTTACTGTACATCTGCTGCACAGAAGATGACAGAGCAGAAACACAATGTGTGTCAACAACATTTGATATGAGACACCACAACGCAGCGCTAACAATAGCTTAAATTCCGGAGAGAAACAAAACTGTGTATAAGCAAAACAACATCTAGCTAGCTACTTGTAAAATCACAAATGAGTTGTTACTAATATAGCCATAAGGGCTGAGTTCAATTTAAAAGTTAAATGTCAACGCTACGTTACCCGAGCAGGCCTGGTGTCCTGTCGCAGCCATGTACGTACGTTGTACGTTAGTCATTTAAAAATACAATAAATAGGTAAATCATATAGCTAAAACTCCAGTAACTCGAATGAATGTTTACAGCTCACATAGCACACAGCAGTCTGGACGAGCTGTTCTGTTGCCGTCGCTTCCAACTGCCTTCCTCTCTCTGCGGTCAGGTGACTGACAACACGTGACCACATTACACGCAACTCTGTGCTTATTGGCCAGGAGGCACAGGACACGATTTACAGCACAAGTTCGGTTGATCCTCGTGCAAGGCATTGCTTACGATACAGCTGAACAATTTACTGCATTCACTGTCGTCAAACTGTCTTTTCATGTTCAAGACATCTTAATGACAAGTCCAAATGGTTTCACTTCACTTGAGGCTAAGGAAAACTATTCATGACACAATTATAATGCATTCTTGACAGCCACAGTAAAAAAACAACCTCTTGATGACAGTTTAATGTTTAATGTTCAATGAGTATAGATGGTTGACTGAATTTAAGTAAAGTGTTGTCAAATAAAGGTATTGCAAAGTGCGGTTGCCATATTACAAGAAACAGTATTGCAGTGTAAGTGACGTTAAAATTAAATTGAATGTGTAATAGGAGTAATGACAGGTTAAAGTATGACAGGTTATGTTTTCTAGGTTAATGTCAAGTCAGGTTTTAAATGTACATTATGAGTTCCTGCAGGGTTTCAGCACAATTTCATTTTTGTCTGAAATTGTAGGCATCTCTCCTTGATCTGCTAGCTGCCTGCCCCCTGAATACACTGTGAAAAACCCCAGTCTTGGAAGACAACACAGGGGTTGGAAACGTCAAACAAACACTAGGGGCACAGGATAGGCACCAAAAAGGGGCTGGGGGTTAGTGACAGTCAGTTATGGCGTTTTTACATTAATGGTACCTGCTTGACTTGGCTCAACTCAACTTGGCCGCGGTGCCCCGTCTTCCTTTTTCCATTGCAGATTAGAACCGCCTCATGCGTGAGGGGCTGGTCATCATAGCAAGAAACTGCTGTGACCTAACACGACACCTTCACGAGAACGTTGAAGGTGTGTTGCTTTTGATTCTTGGCCTGTGGCTGTTGCCAAGGGGAAAGTAACAGGTCTTTTCAGCTCTCCTGGTAGGACAAAGTTAGCTGACTGACTGGAAGTGCTGTGACAAAGAAAATGTACTGCTGGCCTTGATGAAACCATGTCACGGATATTATAAATTATTATTATTATATATATTATTATAAATAAATGGACAATTTTTATGATGTAGGTTGAAAATGAGCTTCCCGGAACATGGGGGGAGGGACAAGCTTGCTAAGTTTGTTTTGAATTTACTTGGAACGTGAACAGAAGTGACCATCCAGAAACTCATAGTGCACCTTTAATGTCAAGGTGTCTTAACACAGAGATTGTTATCTTCCTTGAAGTCAAGTTGTCATGACAAAGACATCTCAGACAATCCTAACTTTGCATTAAAAGGGTCATAATTTACCAAATGACAATGACAACATTCATAAACACTCAAAATGACTCCTTCATGTTAATGATAGGTGTCATGTCATAATAATGACGGTGTCATGTCAGTCTAATGCACACCCCTTCAAACAAAGTGTTACCCAAACAGCTCTATGGGGACTGTAAACAGTAAGACAATAATAGGGCAATGCAATAGTGGTTTGGTGCTAGAATTACTAAAGAATTATCAATATAGCAGGTCGCTTATATCTGACTTAGGTGGATCGACAGTGTATATTTCCATTTAAGATATTTACATGTTTTATTTTTTTTCAAATTGTGTTTAAAATAAGTATATCATTTACATAAAAAACGGAGGCTTGAGGGATTTATCCTGACACTAAAGAGTATTCATCATAGTGACATGCTGTAGAAAGAAACTGTTCTGATGTTGTTAATATAGGAGAGAAGCTGAAACAGGTTGTGTCCGTTGCAATCTGTTTCTATCCTGTTTTGTGGCCGATCAGAACCAAACAGAGATGGATGTGCAGAGAAGAGACTGGTTGCCCTCCAACTAAAATTGTATCAGCAGCTCCCGAGGCAGGCAGGTAGTACATCCTCTGTTGTGCCTTTTCCTGATTGTGTCGATGTTGGACGTCCTCATCCGGTCTTGAGAGATTTTGGACACCAGAAACCTGAAGGGTTCCACAGCAGACACAGTGTTGTTGACAATGGTGATGGGGCAGTGATGGGGGGGCTCACCCTGAATCCCAATGTCATTTCCACAGTATTGAGAGTTTTTAGCTCCAGGTTGATCTGACCACACCATGAGGGCCAGCTGTAAACCCTCTGTACTGTATGAGGCCACTGACCACTGTGTTGAAAGCAAGACTTTTACTTACACTGAAGTAATTTTACTCTGAGGTATTGCTACTTTACTTAAGTAAAAGATGTAAATAATTCTTCCACCACGGCATTTAAATGTCTAGAACTCAGGGGTCATGTATCTGACTTACAAAAATATTTGCACAACTAATCCTTTTTAAAAGCATTGCTATTACCATGTTCAAGTTATTCTTCAAAAATTAACATGATTGTCTATTTCAATGTGTCAAAATGACAAACCTCGAGAAAGCTACCTTGGCAGAGGTGAGAGCTAATCTATTATTTTATGTTAATTAGGCAGTAGAAACGTTTTTTAATATGCTATAATTTTAACACAGTATTTAGACTTAGACTTAGACTTCTCTTTATTAATCCTTTTGGGATGAGTCCCACAAGGAAATTGAAAATTCCAGCAGCAGTTTTAGCAAGAAAAAAGAAATGAAAAATAGATAAAAAGACAGTATAAAGACAACAAAATAACAATAATAATAATAACAACAATAAGAACATTCGTCAAATAAACAAAGAAAAGACCATAAATTATTATTAAAGTTATTAAATTATTAAATTTTCAATTTAGTATACATTTCATAAAGATAGCTTTCATTACAGGACTGTTATATTACATTGTACGGGTGGTTTTGTTTATCTGATCATTCATTGAAAAGGCTTAACATAGTTAGATGCATAAAAATGTTTCAACATAATTAATCAGGACAAACTGTGCAGTCTAGTGAGATTTTCAAATGTCATTAAAAGTGTCATTATATACTGATGATGTTTTTAATGCAAAAATCGGCCATCTTTTGCAACTGTAACTTTACCATTAGTCTATAATTCCTTTGCGTTACAAATCTGTGGTAGGAGCAGAGTGAAAAGTTCCTTTTGTTCTTCTCTTGCACAAATTACCTACATTCTCTCCCTTTCTTTCCTGAACTGGAACCGGAGGGTTGTAGGTTCAAGTCTTCGTATGGACCAAAGTACGGAGTGTGGATTGTTAGCTGGAGAGATGCTAGTTCACCTCCTGGGCCATGCCAAGACATTGAGCAAGGCACCCCCAATGCTCAGGTTGCAGGTCCAGCTGGCAGCCCACTCACTCTAACATCTCTCCATTTGTGCGTGAATAGGTCCTGAGCATGTGTGTGTATTTCAGGCCTGTGTGTAGTGATTCTAACAAAACCAGAATGAATTGTAATTTCCACACTGGGGATCAATAAACAGTATAAATTAAATTATAAATCATACAGTTATTGTAAAGCTGCCCCAACTCAGTATACATCTCTGTTAGACTCAGTTGTGGCGATTCCACAATACAAACATGTATAAACAGTCTGAGAGGGCCACAGTTGTTATTCAATCAGATGTGTCAACACAGATGCAGTCACAGGTTTTATCTGACTAATATGGTAACATGGGGAAATGGAAGATTTTCCATCAGCTGTTAGACTTAGAAACTGTTGCTGTCAGCCTAATACGCTGTGCAAAAAAACAAGAACCATATGTTTGTCTTTAGAGCTGAAATGATTCATCCATTAAATGGTTAGATGAGTGAAAGAAAGTCAATTGACAACAATTTTGTCAATCTTCCATTGTTAGACAAATGATTACACTGCCTAGGGGTGGGAACCTCTTGGCACCTCATGATTCGATTCTAAACCGATTATTGATGCATCTCGATGCAACAATTTTTTTATATACATTTCCATGCATGATTGTAAAAATATAAATATAAATCTGAGTTTGTTACTCAGAGTTTGTGAATCACTTCCTAGACAAAGCAGCCAGACAAAGCTTGGATTTTGACTTATACAGAATTCGTCACATACAAGTTTTAATGAAATTTATTGTCTACTGAGGTTTTTATTTTGTAGTCATTCCATGCTTCAGCCTTAAACATGCTTGTGAAAGTCACCTTCTCTTACAGTAATCTTCAATGTCAAAGTCATGTTTAAAGGTGGATAATTGGCTTCTTAGAACATGAAACATGAGGTGGGCAGATGTAATGTGATAAAGTAGATAAACAGCTTATATGTGTTTTGTCACTCTGTTTTCTGATTTGTACTTGTCTGGAAACAGTAACTTTTAAATAAAAATCAACACACATTGTATCGGATCGTTCTAGAGAGAATCACAATGCATCTAAGAATTGATTATTTTTCCCACCCCAAGCCTTTACCACAGTCTCGGGCTGTCTTACCGAGCTGCACAATTCAAGGTGCTATTCTACTTAGAAACATAGATGTACATGCTCATAATGGACTCCTTTTCTATGATGTAGTAGGTCTTGTAGTTGTCGCTGGCATACTCCAGCTTGTCTGCCTCTTTGCCAAACAGTGGCTCTCCACATCATTATTTATTTAACAGCTGTATTGGTACAAAATGAGATAACTAACATTGGAGGCTGTGAACACAAGCTGCTGCAAGATACTTCAGGCTTGTAGGATTTCTAACTCAGTATTCTGACTATATTAAAAAATTTGAACTTAGTCCAGTGATGAAATTAGAAGATAATAAGTAAAAGATTTTACTTTGCATCTGTTGAATTTGACTTACTTATCTCATCATTTTTTGGTATTTCAGAATTTTGACTTGCTCTTAGTATTTTCATTTTTTATCTATATTTCTTTACTGGCAGAAATGGGGTTCCATACATTTGGCTTGCACACTGTTATACAATGTGGGTTCACATTAACACAAATTCGCAATGACTTTTTATAAAAATTGTTTAATGACTTAACACCTTAAACTTAACTAACCTTCAAAATAACTCAACCTATTATGTACAAACATAACAAGGCAGTCATTCCCCCCATCATTTCCCTGCATTAAAAGTTCATGTGTGTTTCTGTGAACTCCTGTGACTAAAATGTTTCCTGACACTGGTGAGTAAACAACAGATGCACACATCATATGAGATGGTAAACATTAACCATCAATCTGCATTATCTATTATTTATTTAATGACAGGCATGCTGTATACAAAGAAAGCTGTACAATGCTACATAAGACATGGGGAGAGAGTGACACAACCCAATATAATAAGATATAATAAGAAAATGCTTCTGATTTGTCTGTGTTTGTAAAAACCTTACTGTGGGGCCAAACTTTGTTTTGCCCATGACACACTCTTGGCTAAATCAATATTTGGAGCCATCAGTGTACAAATAGTACTCTTTCCTATTAGGACATACTGCAGTCATGCACGTACACTTACACCTACAAAACTCCTCTTAGAAGCTTAACTGTGTTATTCACTTTACTTTTTTTATAAGTCTGTTTAGGTTGTATTTTGTTCATTTAGCTTTTTTAACGCAACCAGCAGGAGATGCAACATGACTTTATTTGGACTGTCATTTTTTGTCCTGGCTTTATCTTACTTCTTTACCGTCTATAGCAGGCCGACAGGTAAGTTCAGTTATTCCAAATATGTCAACATTTATGTTTTTGTTCACTGGCTACATAGTTGCTTTTGCTGATAAGGAATATTTTCTCTTTAACCAATCTGTCACATTGTGGTTCACGAATTCACTGAAATCTGTCATCTTTAATAACAGTTTCAAGTACATATTTTTGTAATGCATACACTCTTTGTTGTTACTTAAATATTTGATTTTCTGAAAATAAATCAACAAACAAAACATATTTTTACAGTTTAACTCATCATACATACAAATAACAAATGTTTACATCCATCCCCATAAAAAAATATCATCTAACAGACAAAGGCAGGAGAAAATAAGACAGCCACAACCGCTTTCCATGTAACCATAGGATAAGGGACTGTATGAAAATGATTGGGAGGTTAGGGTTTGGGTTTGGTGAGTGTCCTCAAACAACAGTATCTGTCATTTGTCATTTGTCCAAAAATAACATTTCATGACATTCAAGTGACAAAACTCTCTAGCAGCCCAATCATTACAGTTGCTTGTTGGCATCATAGAGTGAGTGTGACATTATAGTGCCACAAAGTCTGCATATGTAGAGGATTGAGGTGGGTGGATGGATTGACAAAATATTAGACTTTAATTTGGCAGACTGCTGTTTGTTTCCTGTTTCATACTGACAGTCAATATTGGTTTCTTATGACCATGACCATGATTGCTTCACATAACTATAACCACACATTCATTATTGCAACCTTGACAATGGAGGTCACTTTAAACCAAAACAAGTTTTCCTGACCTTAACCAGAATTTATTTCCAACCAAATCATGATCTTTCCCTAAACCTAACCGTCCAATTTCTTTTATTAATTTACCCCAATGTTTAATTGTACTATCGTACTCTCCATAACTTAGCTGTGATCTGAATATGGCCATCAGTGATACTGACTGTGCCACAAACACTTGGGAATTGTATTCAAACACTGTCTTACCCAATTCATATTCTTTTGCCTTTATTCCACAAAAGACATTCTACAAATGACATGCTATAGTGTGACTTTCATTTGACGTTGATCACTGACTCATTATGGAACAACAATATTCTTCCTCCACTTCTTCTGTTCCCCATTTCCATTGCTGTCAGGTGACCACCTGCGCAACATAGACAGCTTCATCCGAGCCGTGCAGCTGGTGGAAGACTCAAACCCTGGTCTCTCCCCCCTGGCTCTGGTCCGGGCCCTGCGGAGGACCGCTGGCCACGATAATGAGATGACTAATCATTTCTTGGGTGCCTCGTATAATCTCAGTGATGCTGAGCTGCTAGAGACAGACATTCTCAATGCCTCATCCTTTAGCTTCTTCGACAAGGCCTTTCACCACATTGTGACAAATTATGGAGAGGAACGAGGGGTGGTTCTGGCTCCAGATGGCACCACGGTAGCCCTTACACCATTACTGCTAGGAATTGAATCAGGACTGAAAGCCAAGCTTGAGGGGACGCCAGCTGTTGGGCTCTTCCCTCTCACCTTAGGCAGGACGCTGGGCTTGTCCTTCCTCAGTCTCCAGGACTTCCCGCCATTTTATCGCCTGGGGCCTAATGGGTGCTGGGACAGCGTGGACCACCCAAAATTATTCAAGCTGTCTCGGCCTGCCACACTGGCTACTGATGCTGTTATTTATGGGGGCATGGATGGAGCTATACTGGGCACGGACCTCAGCAACCTACCTGCATCTGAACAGCCACAGACCCTCAGTGAGATTTTAAAAGGATACTATAGTTTTGTTCTGTATGAGGCGCAGGGTCTTGATGCTGTGACCAGACATATTAGCCCAAGGCGAAGGGAGATCTCTAGGTCCATTCTGGAGCCACTTGATCTTTACAGCCAAGTGATGGAGACACTAGCACTAGTCTGGAAGTTGGAGAAGACAGAATGGATTGCTCTGGACAATGGAGTCGGGAAGGCAGTGAAGGATGGACTACAGGAATTTGTGCGCAAGTACTGGGGTGAGCTATGACATGATCAAAAACGCTATTGGGCGCAGAGTAGGGATAAAACCAAAAAAAAAAATTCTTTATTGATTAAACTGTTTTTGTGTTTTCATATATAATCGAATAATTGTTTGGTCTGTACAATGTAAAAAAAATGACATCACATCACATCATAACATTTCCCAAAACCCATGGGTACCCTTTCAAATGATTTGTCAGACCAACAGTCCAACATTTTAAGTTAAACTGTCATGGAAAAAAACTAAAATATATCCACATTAGAAAAACTCGGCAATAGGACTTTTTGATCAAAAATATGCTTACATTAGATTATTGAAATTGTTGGTGATTTATTTGCCGATCAACTAATCATTTAATTGACTCATTGTTGCAGCTCTATGAGCTATTCCTTGGGACAGTTAAAAACACTTTTATTTAGGACTATATTGTGTATAGTCTGTTGACTCTTGGATAACACGGCCAGT
>JABXJD010001743.1:0-75217 GCA_013375575.1 Percina caprodes
CTTATTCATTTCAGTTGACAATGTACAACAGAAATGTTGCCTTTACTAGATCTTCAGTTGAGAGGCCATTGTTTCCCCCCCCCTCCCCCATCTTTAACAGAATTTATTTTCCTTTTTTTAAACTCTAATCTGTGGTCAAGGGTTTTGTAGTAGTGTGCTTGTCGCTCCGGTAACAACCTACCCTCAAGCACTGCACTAACAATCTGCCCTCAGTGCCAGAAACAGACAAACCATATCAATTAGAAGTGTGTATTATGAGCTCCACTCCACACAGTTTGAGGTTGTTTGTGTGTCATAGTACTCAGCAGTGGTTTTACTACAGGTTATTAAAAGAGTTCTGTAAAATAATATTCCATGGAATTCCTACATGTCTGTTTTGCTTTACTTTCACATACAATGTTCATCAACACATAGTAACTCAACCTATAGGCAGAGCATGACATTTGTGTCTAATTGTTGAATTATGTGAACTAGTTACATCATGTATCTGCATTATATATGTAAATATTTACGTATACTGTATCTGTCTGCACACATGTTCATCTCTATTGTATAATCAGGTCAGGGTGAAGGCGCATCAAGTCTGCTGTGCATGCACCAGTGGTGACATCACGCAGTGTGGTGTGTGTGTGTCTGTGTCTGTGTCAGCATCCCAAGCAATAGCGTTGAGGAAATGCTCTCTCCTCATGCAGTCCTCTCTCTTTCCTCATCCTTCTCCCCTTTGTGGCTTTTTTTAAGGTGGAGCAGAAGCTTTACTGTCTGAAGAGGGCACATATGACACGGAGGGCTGGGGAAATTCATATTGGGACAGAGCTTTTCTGTTGCTGGATAATAGACATTTTTTAACAGCAGACATTTTGACTTGTCATAGCAGGAAAAGCACAGGTGAAATTGATAACATTAACAGGATTAGTACCATTAAGTGTCCCTGTGAGCTATTCCAGTGAGCCAGCATGCACAATACCGGGGGCTCAGTGGAATGCGGCCATCAATATTTTTATTAAACACATCTGATTTTCCTACTATAACATATCAAAACATATGCTGTAATAAAAAAGGCATTCTGAAAATTGCACCAGCTGCTGCTAATGAAAGCTTGATGAGAAAATGAAAGAGCAGGGGATCTGTGTTTCAGACAGTGGAGATAAGAGTACGCAATTCCCTGCTACAGGACCATGACTGACAGCAATGCAATGCTCCCACCCTTTTCTTCCTCCACATTCTGTTTTTTATGTGATTTTTTATACTTATAGGTTCAATTTTTAAGAACATAGAGGGGATTTTTTGATGTATGGATGTACAAAGATCCATTATAATATATACTTTGACTACATTTTTAATATGTTTAAAAATGGATCTCTCTCACAATCTCATGTGGTGGTCAAGTGACCCTACATGGGATCCTAATGCTGTATTGTATATTACCTCAGCTCACCCAGACTGTGCTTTCCTCAGTCCCATATGTCTTCTATTTCTCCTCTTTGTTCTTTGTTCTGCTCCTCTGCTGTTACCCTCTCTTTTTTATGGAAGTTCCACTGTTATATAAGCAACTGGACTGCCTTTTGTGTATGTGTGTCTGCGTTATGTGTGCAAGTGTGTGTGTGTGTGTGTGTGTGTGTGTGTGTGTGGGCTTGTTATCTCCGTGGTCCAGTATACTTGTGGGGTCCCGACAGCTTTGTAGGGCCAAAATGCTGGACCCCTGAAAGTTTAAAAGACTGTTTGAGGGTTAAGACTTGGTTTTAGGATTAGGGTTAGAATTAGGTTATGGTTAGGCATTTAGTTGTCACGGGTCAGGTTAGGGTAAGGGGCTAGTGAATGCATCATGTCAAATAGGGGTCCCCACAAAGATAGTGCCACAAACCTGTGTGTGTGAATGCTTGCGTGTGTGCATGCGTGCGTGTGTATGGTGGTCTCTCGACTCTAGATTTCAATGCTCCTGTTTGCCTGTCCATCTCTGTCACATGCCACTGTGTTTTTCTACATGTGAGCTGTATCTCTCTTAAAGCAGCAGTTCTCAAGGTCCTTGTGTGTTTAGTTTTTATTCTTCTATGTCTAAACAGTATTGTTGTGGTGTCCCTGAAAAGTGTTGACTTGTCAATCCGCCTGAGACGCTTTTACCACAACTTTCTGTTGCTTAATTAAGATTTTTCTTAAACTTAAACTTTGATGCTGCTCTGCAAATCTTAAAAGCAGTTTAAGAGCGTCCCTTTAAAAATCAGTCCTGATATTGGTCCAAGTGGTGGGCAACAATCGTTTTTTTTCCAACATGTTTGTATGTGTTCAGACAGGCACCTCTGCTTTCAAGGGCAGATGTATCTAAAAGCGAATGTCATTGATTCCATGTCATTTTGGCACATCGATCACAGTACAGATAGGCTCACCTCTATGTCACACTACAGGGAGAGTGTATGAATTAAATAACCTCTACTGTAAATAGATGATAGATAGATAAATAGTATAACATCATGATACTGGTGCCTGAACGATCAGTTTAAAGTATTTCATTAGTGGTTATAAAGTGGGCTTTTTTCATATTCATATTCATATATTATATAAAATCTATATGTTATATATATCATAATCATATTTTATATTAAAGATTGTTCAGGAATCTTTGCACATTTTTGGGAATAAAATATTTAAAAAATGTAATGATGTTATATCTAAACCAGCCCTCAAAATTTAATTAATTGTCAGTAAATATTCATATCATTAGATATAAGAGGTTTGGCTGTACCGTTTTTTTTTCTTTTAGATCTCTTCTAAACTGATGCATGTGGCCAGTTCCAAAATCTGGTTACTGCTGTTTATTATTGATTATTATGCCATCACAACAAATCACTACAACCCCAACCCAGCACTTGCTGAAATTTGAATTTTTAAATTCTGTGAACTAAAAACTTGCTCTGCTATCAGCTGTTGAGAAATGAGAACAGGGTGTTCTCTTCAGCAAGCAGAGACAAATAGGCCAGTGCCGTAAAGACAAATCGCTGCTGTTATAGAGCCTAAAATGCCACAGACCTGTTAACTGACTGCCCTCCACTTGCACATGATATGGTGTGCTTGGGAGACATGTTGCTAACAGCTCAGTATACATTCATTACTTCCTCTTCATAAAAGATAAAAAAAAACAGCTCTTCCTGCGATCACTAGCTTAAAAAATATAATATTACACCTTTGTCAAAGTTATAGGCACACTTACACAACCATGCCATCAAATTGCTTAATGAATGATGGTCCTGTATGGTCACAGGGTATTTATTTTTTCTTCCAGCTGGTCTGGACCATCCCCCCACCCCCACCCCCACCCTCACCCCCAGATGACAGTGAATGAATGTGCTATGTGTGCTCTGACAGCTAAAACCACTGCGACATGCAGTATTTTTGTTTGCAAGTGCTGAGAAATTATGATGAAAGGACCTTTGACATATTTATTGGAATTTTGTTTCATTGTACATCTTCACATGTGGCAAGCAAAGCTGTTGTGTTTCCCCTTGTAAGTCCTTGTAAGTAGTTTGTACAGGCAAGTACGTACCAACAATTGGCCTATATTAAGCAAACTCTCTCTGTCACAGAATACACGTTAACATTAAGTAATATGAAAAGGCTGCTCGGCCTGATTCAAGACCTCTGAATCGCCATCTATTGTACATCACAGATTTTCTCAGCAATTCCAACAATGTGTGTTGGTCATTAACCGCAAATTGGAGGTTTCACAAGCTCTCCCACAGTGTTCTTAAGCAAGATGCTTAACCCCACTAGTATGCCCTGGAAAAAATGTAAGCTTTGCTTTGGACAAAAGTGTTGACGGAATGGAAGTGGAAATATTCAAATACACCATTTTACTTAAGGAGAAAATAACACATTTATATTGTGCGAGAAAAACTGCATGGTTTTGCCCCAAACTGCATGTGACTAGCATAAAACAGGCATGTCTTTTAAAAGGTAGTCTCACTTTGCCAGACCGTCCACACGCTGCAGAGGGGAGGGTCTGGCTAGTCCACACAGCCTTCCTGGATAGGAGAAAACGTGCTCTGGTTTTTGGCATATTTTAAACCAATCACAATTGTCATGGGTGATGCTCCGCACAGCGCCGCTGTAAAATAGTCATGCAAGAGAAAACTCAGATTGGACAGATAGTCTAGCTAGCTGTCTCAATTTAACCTCCTGAGATCTGAGGAGCAGTCAACCATAGTCCTCATAAATCCACCAAAGTCTAAAATTCCAACACAAAGAAAGCATTAAACGGACATCAGCAAAAATACATGCATCCGGCGAATTTCCTTTGGCACCAGAGCAAACCCGAAGTGGAACATCAAGGATAAAGACTAGTAACAGGGAGACTTGTGGGTACCCATAAAACCAATTTTTTTTTATGATATCTTTTGGTGAGAGGTCAGGAGACCCTTTGAAAAAGGCCATGCCAGTATTCCCCTCACCAAAATAGCCTAATTTTTAGAGTGTTGTTTGCCCTTTCTAGCAAACTATGTCATGGTTGGTATCACAGATGTTAGGTTATCTACTTTCAGACAGTATAATAGCAATATCTCCACTCTAGCTATAGAACTCAGCCCACCACAGCCTCTCAAACACAGTAATGTTGGCCAGGAGCGTCACAGGTCTCATAGGGCAGTTTTAAGTAAAATTCACTTAGAGGCAGCTCAATGGGGGGCTTCGTCCATCATTTTGCTGGTCACAGATACTTTTGTTCAGCCTCGCTCAGCATATCTTTCTGAATAGTCATTTGCCTTTCTTGTCTGCTTCCTTTCTTCCCTAACCCTCTCTGTCTTCCCAAATCCCCTTGACTTCCCGCGCTATTCCTTTGTCCCTTCCTCAGCCGTCAACTTGGCCCATATCTGTCCGCCTGTTGTCTTGTACCATCTTGCGTGTATTGGCCTCTCGCTATTCCTCAGTCACCCTCCTGCCAGTTGCTGTACACCTTCTTCCATCCCTCCCCCCCTCACTCCTTCTGTTTCTTGTCAAAACCCTCTACATCAGTCTCAAATGCTCTCTCCTTGGAAGCATCTGCCCCATACATCTCTCCTTAGGAACTCTCTACCCTTTTTGTCTTGCTTTTCTATTCGATATCTCTACATTTGGTCTGACCTTTTCCTTTTCCATTCAGCCTGTCATCCTCCTCCTGCATGGCCACCTTTTCTACTTTCATTATCTTCCTTTTCTTATATTCTTATATTTCATTGTGTATTATTATTATTTTAACCACATAGTGACAACAGTGGTATGGCAAGCAATGCCTATATTCAAGGAAGAGATTTGGATTTTTAATCTAAGCCCTTTATTTACAAAAGTCCATTCTGAAGAAGTAGAAGAACACTCTTTCTATACATGGTATGAAGTTAGGCTAATTTTAGTATAGGAGAACCACATTTTGCAAGAATTTAAGACCAGAAATGTGAATATGTGTGGAATATAATATATAATATTCTTGTTTTCCACAGTATACATGCCCACTCTAAATGGTTTGAGCAATGCAATCCAAACACAATTCCAAATTCTTCTTGCATTGTAGATAATGATCCTGATACCAACTGCTTCTGCTATTATAGTTGCTGATGTGCATCTCTGACTCTCTGTCTCTCGGTCTCACTCTCCTCTCACTTTTGTAAATGTATCATTTTGTCATTTGACTGCAATTTCATTATGTTGGTCTGTTCTGTACACACGACTATTGCGCGTCTGTGCGTCCTGGGAGAGTGATCACTCCTCAATTGCTCTCCCTGAGGTTTATTAAATTTTTAAGGGTTAAGGGTTTTTTTTGGGGGGGGGCTCCTTGTCCAATACATAGGCAAATATGATGATTTGTGACATTGGGCCATATAAATAAAGTGTATTTGGATACAAATGTGTAAGTAATTGTTTATGGACTTTAATGGATTTTCTGCTCTTCCTATACAATGCCAGATGTTACGTAAAATATTGTAATTTCATGTAGAGGGCATTTGAACTACTACATGAAATGCCATGCATACACTGCCGCATTGTTATATGACACATTTACTCTTCTTCCTACTGTTACAGCAAATGCATCTCTGTATTGCTTGGTTTCTAACACTAAAAAGTGACAACTTTGCTACTTCTGAAAAAGTAGTATGTATTACTGTTACTGTGTAAGCGTTTAGGGAGTGCAGAAAGGTTGGAATATATTCGCAACAAAAATGTGTATTAAGCAATAGGAGTTTGCTATCTAATGATCATTTTTTACCCTTTGGATTCTGAAAAAAGCGGGACTAGAAAAAAGTATGCCAACATATAACATACCCAGTGTAACAGTGTGGGTGGGATGTACCTTACAAAACTTCTTTACTGACAAACAACCTCCCATTAGCAAACTACCTCCAATTTGTTGTCCATTACCTTGTTATCGGAAAGCCCGGTGACTTGATCGACAAACTCCTCCTGGATCATGAAGGCAGCCAGGTTGGCAGTGTAGGAGGCCAGGAAGATGACAGCGAAGAAGGCCCACACAGACACTATGAACTTACTGGTAGTTCCTTTAGGGTTCTGCACTGGCACAGAATTGTTGAAGACCAGACCCCACAGCAGCCACACAGCCTTGCCCATGGTGAAGGAAGGGCCATGAGGGTCTGAATGAAGGGGAGAGATTAGGAAAAAGAGAGAAAATGGTTGATGAGAACATACAAATTTTATAGATAAGAATACTGTTGTGTGTGTGTGGTAATGTGCATGCTCACCTCTTCCCTGCGCCAGGTTTCTGTTAAAACCAAGAGGACTGATGTATTCAAACATGAAGACAGCCATTGCAGTCACCAGTAGGAGCATCACAAACATCATCACCCACACTGATGCACTGAATGGCTCTGAGAGAAAGGAAGAAAGGAATAAGAAGACAGGGATTAACTAATAACACATGTCACAATACATTTTTACATCTTACATATCAATTTTTCTGATTTGTGCTCACTCATTGTCTTTTCATGCACTGAATAAATAAATCAAACACACACACACATACACACACACACACACACACACACACACACACTTGCATATACACAGGCAAAACTCCTATTTGACAGTGTGGAGGCGCACAGTATAGGAAGGCCTGGTGTCAGCACTCCTGTCCTCCCTCTAAGCTCACAACACCACTGCAGAGATTAAACTCTGTTCTAATGTATGGGAGAGCACTGCTGGCACAATATGTGTGTGTGTGTGTGTGTATGTCTGTGTGTGTGTGTGTGTGTGCGTGTGCAGTCATTATAGGGTATTCCTGCTAAGCCCTTATAATTGCCACTTTCACAGCAGTTGCTACACGTTGCAAACATGTCAGTGTGCGTGCGTGCGTGCGTGCATGCGCGTGCGTTTCTCTCTGCTTTTGTGCAATTGTGCTGGCTTCATGTATGTGTGTGTGTGTGTGTGTGTGTGTGTGTGTGTGTGTGTGTATACGTGCGCGTGTGTTGACGCCTAAGCACTATGCATTAAATGAACGTGACTAAGCAGCCATGAGAGGGATGTCCATGGTCACTCAAGTTAAAATCCTGCAGTTAAGTCCCTCTCAGGTAAGTCATTGTCATTGTAGCAGGAAGCAGGAGTCGAGCCAAATCCCTCCGATGAAAGAGCAAGTATTGACAGTGGTGTAACTGAGCTCAATTGTGTTGTCATCTCAACACACACACAAACACACACACAAAACAAAACAAATACCATTCTAAACTCACACAAACCCGAAAAAAAGCAAACAAGACCGATATTCCTCTCCCTCTCTCCAGAGTCCAACAACAAAGCAACAGTTATTCTCTGACAGTTACCTAGAAAGGCTGACGGGGAGACCGTTCTTGCTACGGGAGACCATGACGCTGATCCCAGTTTCCACGAACGGGACGGAGAAATCGATGACCTCAGAACGCTCCTCATTGATCGTCAGAGATCCGACGGCCATGACGGCTTTCTTATAGACCACCTTTGGAGGGCAGAGGAGAAGGAGGGCCGCAGGGTTACAGGGAGGGAGGAAGGAAGGCAGGGAGATATGGATGGATGGATGGATGGATGGATGGATGGATGGGTGGATGAGGAGGGGGCGTGATTAGTGAGGACAGGGAGAGAGGAAGAGATAGATGTTGAGAAAGAGAAAGATAAAGATGGAAAAAAGAAGAAGGCAAAAACAGAAGATGGAAAAAGAGTGGGTGAAATAGGAGAAAGGGGTATGGATAAATCATAAGTAAAAGGGAAAATGGTCAAACGAGGGACACAGGAAACAAAAAAAAAGAAGAATGTTTAATCATTGTGGCAATCACTGGTTTTCCACATGTGAAAGGCAGTCAAATGAAATAAGCAATCAATATTATCAACACAACAGACTCCTGAGTCCCACTGCATATTCAGAGCCCAGTTCAGTCTTGATACTGAATGGCACTGACACTGATCCTTAGAGGTGAGCATTGCATCCTAAAAATTGTGAAATTACATGTCATACTGAAAAATGTATCTTTCATGATGATACTTTAAACAACTATAAACTAGAATAGGTTCAAACAGCTGCCAAATCAATGGACTTTATTAACTGCACACAAACGTTTTTAATCCCAGGCAGATGAATGCCAGATGAACTAATGAATGAAATTATATAGATAGCAATAAAGTGTACAGTCCTAAGATAAACTCTACTTTACCTTCAAGTTGAAGCTGGTAATTGAAGATATGCAGAATACATTTCTGCAGGAGTAGCTAAGATTTGTTTACTTTCTAAGCATTGCCAGTTGGTGCCAAAGTCTTATAGCTGAACTCCTTACCCCTCAAGTTTTGCAAAGTCAACAACTAAAGCTCTTGTGTAACTTAAGGAACAGGAATATCTTGCTATGCAGATATCTGTAATTTCTTCTCAGACTTGGCTTGGATTTCAGATGTACTACAATCTAAAAGTGAAGAATGATCGTCAATACTCATACTCCTGCAATTTCTTATGATGCCACACACAGATAACTGTGCTCCGCTTCCTTTATATAATTGGCCACATATTATTTATGTGAATTACATCTGATTTTCATGATGAGCTCAATTGTTTTTTTGTGTATATATTCTGACAGTTTCAAAATTAGCTAAATCGCATTCTCTCTCTCTCTCTTTCTTACTCTCTTACTCTCTCTCTCTCTCTCTCACACACACACACACACACACACACACACACACACACACACACACACACACACACACACACACAGACATTTGTCTTACCTCTCCCACCATCCCATTCCAGACATTGTTGATCTTCTTGCCATGCTTGCCATTGGTTACCAGGTACAGGTCATAGGTGAATTTCACATACTTGGCAATCTTTTTCAGAATATCGATGCAGAAGCCCTTGCAGCACTTCTTGATGTATGTCCCACCAGCCTCTGTTGTGTTGCTAAAGAAACACAAACAAAATGCATATCGTCAGCTGATGATTTCGAACAGCAGCTGCTTTGACCAATTATCAACTGCGGTTTAATGTCTGTGAGAGAAAACCAGAAAATATTGCGTGACATTGTTAATCCAGGTTCTTCTTCCTGATTTATTTCCACCTTTATAAACCATGCACGATTGAAGAACCAACCACGGTGTGTTTCTCTTTCTATTCTACTTGTTAAACTTTTTCACCTTCAAGATCAGATCATTTTGAGATCAGAAGACTTGGAAAGTATGCTCCCTCCCTCCGTGTACCTCTCAGTCTCTCTAGAGAAGGAGGTTTATGACGGCACTGCATCTGCAAGCCTTGTACCATCTGTGTCTATGAATTTGAGAGCAGGGCAGTTCAGACAATGTTCACACACACACACACACACACACACACACACAAGTGCACATCAACTTTCAGCCACCTGGGACTCTCATTTAACTTTTAGATGTGTGCTAATTAGGAGAAGATAACCTCGTCCTTTAGTTTAAAAGCGACCTGGACACAAACTTGATGGAGAGAGAAAAAAAACACATCCGGTCATGACTCTGCAGTTCCCTTCAGAGCTGAAACTCAGTCACTTTGGAGGAATTCTGTTGTGTCGAAAAAAACATAAGCCAATTCTTGCCCCAAGTGCAAACGCCTGCACTACCCTCCCTAGTCGCCATCGATCTGTCAAACGAATGTCACCCCGAGGCATCCGTGGCAGTTTTTGGCACGGGTGAAGCGGGTAACTCCCCCGATCCCCCCTCCCCTTTTCACACAGCATCTCTGTGCATGGTACCTTGTCAGTAAGCAGGGGTGTCAATTTGTGAATGTAGAACCGCTACTGAGAGGCATCCTTTCCTGTCCTCACAAGAGAGAGCATGTTAATTTGAAAAAGCCAGGCACTGATCTGTCGGCAGTTGTGAATGACTTTTTGTGAACTGTTGCACAACCACCCATGGTGATTTTCTACAGATTTAACTAGATATTATTCTATAGCAGCTGTTTCTGTTATAGGCGAAAAAGCAGGGTATGTGATCTCTGATCATAAAAACAGAAACAAGGAAAACTGAGTCAAGTTTCTGGCAGGTTCAGCTGGTGGGGGCAGTGACAGAGCATATAGGCCAGCTGCATTCATGAACACAGTGTACCCATTTAGGCAGGCTATAATACAGTTCCGGCAGTGAGAGCATGTGATGTTATGGGGGCTGCTTGTAAAGTTGCCGGGCCAACTTGATATAGAAATGCTACAGGGCCTGAGGGGTCTCCAGAGAGGGCGGTTTGGGTATCTGTGTGACTGTGTTGTGTTGAGTGTGGCTTATTCTTAGGCCTAGCCTGGATGAGTGAATTTGTGGTTCTGCATGCATGGATAGTCCTCTATCCCCCGATCCAACTGCCGCCATGACTCCTCTGCCTCTTTACTTCACTCCATCTATCCCTCTTTCTCCAAATGGACACTACGGATTCTTTAGAGGGAATTGCGCTGTGGGAGAGAGGAACGCGCCCAGACGCATTGGCCTGTGAGGGAGTGGACATGTGGCAGCAGAAAGTGTATATGAACTGTGTGTGTGTATGTGTGTGCGTGTGTGTGTGTGTGTGTGTGTGTGTGTTCCTCCTTGGAGATACTTTATCCTCCGCCCTACTTCACAGTCATTCTGGATGAAAATCTCTGTTAGCCTCTTCCCTAAGACCCTATTACCACTTAATCAGCTCTGTTTGTTTGTGTGTGTGTGTGTGTGTGTGTGTGTGTGTGTGTGTGTGTGTGTGTGTGCCCGTGTGCTTGCGCTTGCATAGAAGTTATAATGAGTAATTTTGTATGCATGCATGTATGCAGTGGTAAAGTTGACACAAGAAATTGAGTTTATATGTTTATATATTATTTAATATTACTGTAAGTGTTTCCATAAGCATGTGCGATTGTGTGCGAGTTACAGTGCGGAGAAATAACATTAAATTATCTACAAACCAACTACATGCTTTGATTTAGCAGCACTCAAGCCACTAAGTGACACATATACACACTAAGCCAAGCTCAGCGTGTGTATATACTTTAGAAGTAGTACTTGGGCATTAGACAGAAAATTGGTAAAGAAGGAAGTTGCTGAGTTCAGCAGTCACCTCCATTTTCAGGGGGAGGAAAGAAGCTGCTGCATAGATTGCACATTGCACCTCTTCCCATGCTCATGATAGAGGCGCGAGAGAGAGCCAGAGCAACACAGACTGTGCTGAAGGAAACGGAGAATGGATGATGTCATTTTGACCACCTTCTATATACCCAATACAATGACATAAAAATGGAACTTAATTTTCTGTAATGCTTACCGTAGTCCCGTTCAATCAGTGAAATAGTGTCATTGTGTAGGACATTAAAGGAATACTTTACGCCAAAACGATCATTTGTATATCAATTACAGAAACTGCGGGGCATTGAATTCTTAAAGAAATGTTTGTTTTTCTCAAATGTCCCCACGGTGAACCAAGAATACAAAAAGAAATGATAAAAAACAGTCATTTACTTATTTCACCACATTGCATTTAAATAGCTTGCTCATTCTTGCTTAACATTTTAAATTGATAGTTGTTGACTATGTTTAGCTAAGGTTAAGCGTTATGCTAAGGGGAAGTGGACTATTGTGTAACTGATAATATAGTGGATAATGATAAATAGGTTATCATTTCAAAAGTGATGAAACATGATTGATCCACATTTTCCAAGTAATTGCGGTTTCCACTCTTAAAAACAACACATGCTACAGTCCATTGACCTGAGAATCCTCTCTGTGATCGGGGTCACATTCAAACCAGTCGTCAAACCACTGGACCTTGAAATATCAGGCGTTTTGCAATGAGAGCCAAAGATAGATAACTAGATGTCAGACTTACTCTTTGATGTGCTTCCTGCAGGGCACGGAGTTCCTCATGCAGGTACCGGTGAGCCTTTCTACGTCCTCCACAATAACAAAAGGTTTCTCCTCTAACGTGACGATGGACAGGTGGTTGTCATCGAGCTCGGCATCACCGAAGGAGTTGAAGCGCGGCCACACTGGGTACTTAAGTGTCAGGCTGCGGTTGTCCAGTTTCCCCATCTGGAAGCAAGGAGAAGAGGATAACACAGACAAGGTAATAAATGAGTTAAGCTCAAGATTGTTAAATCAATAAAAACACTAGAATAGTTCAACTAATATTTTAGGCATTTACAGAGAGTGTGGATCTCATCCAATACTTTAGAATTAGTGAGCAGGTTGGGAATCAGCATCTGTAGCATTTACACCCCAACAAACTAAAAAAAAGACAGTGTCTCTAACTACTCAGCAAGTTTGTAGCAGATCTAATGGTTACAAGCAAACAGGAAGTGGAAGTGGTGGGAAAATGATGTCCACCGGTCAGTGATCATTACATGGCAGGTAAAATGCAGTGTGTTACCTTTCTTTACCTGGTAGTTTCCTAACTGCTGTAATCTGTTGCCCAATAACTCAAAGCAGACAGGAAGTGGAGAGGATTACAAATGTAGACACACGTTAACATTTCCTTGTAATGTTACATATGCTGCTTTTTGGCACAAAAAACATTAAAATCAGTAAACATGTTCACAGACCATAATAAATGTGATTACCGCTATGACAGTGGCTACAACATAACAGACTGAAAAAATATGGTGTGTGCGTAGGGAGGTATGACAAAACACAACGGGTGTATACAGTACAGTATGGCTATGATTGCAAACACATATGAGAAAGACAAAAAAGGAGTGATATGCGCTGTAATTCTGTTAATAATTCAGAAGGTTTTCAGAGCTATGATGTCACAGATTCCCTTATGGATGCACTTAACCTACCTATACTTGTTTGTGTGTGTGTGTGTGTGTGTGTGTTGTGTGTGTTTTGTGTGTGGCATTCATTCGCAATATGTACATGTTTGTGTCAGTCAAGGGAGGCAGAGAGAAAGAGACAGCAGCAGCCAGCGAGGGTTTGCTCGGCTCTCTATTATTAATGTTACAGGAGCCAGAAAATGGCAAAACCTCGCTCTCACTCTTTCCCTCCATTTCAAAGTCTTTCTTCCTTCTTCTCTCTCTCCCATTGGCTCATCCAGTAACACCGCCGTTTTTTTTGTGTATCGCACACTCATCACAAGAGCGTACGTGTGTGGATTAGTACAAATTTAGTAACAAATGGAGGCTAACTTACTGAAAATGTATCACACACACACACACACACACACACACACACACACACACACACACATGGTTGCTTAGCTTACATGCCTGGCTAAGTCATTAACAGGCAAGCAGAGAGAAGGAAGCAAAATTAGCATTTTAATTGTTTTGCTTTGAGTGGTTTTCTATCTTCTGACAGGGATTAGAGTCTTTTTCCCGCTCTTAGTCAGCACCGCTGTCAACAGCTCACTCTGCTGTCGGCTACATCTCTAGAAGTGTGTCTGTATGTGTCTGTAGGTGTAGGTGTTTGTGTAGGGCAGGGCGGTATGCTGAGGTGGCGTGCATGCAGTTTCTTGTGTGACACCTTCACTCTCCAGGGAACGGCTGCATTCGTCTATCTGTCTTACCCCAGCTGCTTTGCATTTCACGAGTGAGTGGCTGCCTCTGTTTCTGTGTGTGTGTGTGTGTGTGTGTGTGTTAAAGGGGAGGGGAGGTATAGTAGGAAATGGGATTGGTAAGGGGCGATTTGTGCACGATCAGTGAGATAGGACTTGCGTCCCTTAAATTAAAGGATTCTGGAAAAAACAAAGATGAGTCAGAGAGAAAATTCAATCCAAAATTGTGGGCTCAAAACGATTGTACAAGCAGTTTGAAGTCATTTCCTGGTCTTAGTAAGAGCCCAAAGCAGCAGTTACCTTCTGTGTGTGATCACTGATGCTGATATACATACAATACATGATGCATTTTACACTCTGTACTGCCTGCTGATTGTACAAGGATCTAATATGTTTAGTTTTACAACTTATTTTTTTACACACCTTTAAGAATCAGTGTACACAATTAACCTGAAAACACAAATCCAGCTTAAGTGAGCCCTTCAATCATTAGTATAACATTTTGCGGATTGGCCTTGATTTGGTTGGATGAATCAATCGACTTGAAGGAGAGATAAATGTTACACCCAGGACAGGGTTGAAAAAAATTGAGGAAAAGAGAAGGATGAGAAGGGGGAGGAGGGGAAGGATATGCTGACTTCAGCAGCCCTTCTGATAGCCTGTCCTCCTGCTGCTCTCCTCTTCCCTCTTCTTCTCTGTTTCTCTAATTAAAGAAAGAGGGGTTATAAATTAATGCCTAGAGAGGATTCTCTCTATCGACCGGCCAGGCAGCAGAATGCTGAATCTCCCTGTATGAAAAACCAGAAACTGTGCTTGTGCACGCACGCACACACACACACACACACACACACACACACACACACACACACACACACACACACACACACACACACACACACACACACACACACACACGTAGAAAGGTGTGTGTGTGTTTGCATGTAATGTGACAGCAACCAGTGGGAGATCATGATGATAGGGCCTGTGGGAGTACCACATTATACCATCATATGGCGGCAATCCGGACCATCACCCTGCAACAAATTCCGAGCAACTTGGTGACGAAAGGACACTCACGCCTCAGAAGAACGGTGTTCCTCACAGTCTTTTATTTTTCATGTTCTCTCTTTTGTTCCTCTTCAGATTATTTATCTTTTTTTTAAAAGGCCTTGCTCTTTGTACCTGCATGCTTTGCTCTCTATTTCACCTATGTCACAGTGTCTTCTCTTTTTTCTCTTTCTCTTATTTTGTGTGTGTGTGTGTGTGTGTGTGTGTGTGTAGATCTCACACACACACACACACACACACACACACACACACACTCATGGGCTACAATCAACTGATAAATGAATATATAGAAAAACAAGGGTCAGTGGACTTACAACTGAGCACCTTCTATCTCACAGTCTCACTGGGAGAGTTATCACTGTGGCAAGTTGCATTATGGGAGAATGAGTTCCTGATAGCGTGGAGAAACCCATTCAGTCATAAAACAGTATCTGTCACTCCTGTCAGACAAAATTATGTCGGGAAAATGGATTCTGCTCTCTCTCTCCTCCGCTTTTTCTGCTTGTGTGTGTGTGTCAGTACATGTGAGCGTGTGTGAAGATAATGCATGTGCATGTGCGTGTGTGTGTGTGTGTGTGTGTGTGTGTGCGTTTGTGAGAAAAACAAGGGCAGAGAGAAAGTGGATGACGGAGTGGAAGAGCGAGAGAAATCCGCATCCATGGATTTAGACATCTTTACTTAAAATGTTTTTTATAAGGATTCAGAGAGTGGTGAGGACTGTGAGTGTGTGTTGCTTTAGACGTGTGTATGTGTATGCACTTGGGCTTTTTTGTGTCTTCTCTCCATATTGTGATTTTCCAAGCACAAATCCCATGCTGTCTGTAATAATTATTTGGCGAACTGGCTGCTAACACTGCAACAGTTCCTGAAGCAATTTACACACTCCATCTCCTCAGCAGGAATAAAACATAACATCCTGGTTCTGATCAGTAACACACTTTTCTCATTCAGTCAGTGACGTTATACTGTAACTCTGAATGCAATAAGAAAATTCATTATCATTATCAGTTCTGTCATGCCACTAATTCTAAAGCTGTGTACTTTCTCAATGCTGCACCCATGATGACATGTTTTTTATTTTATTTTTTTAAGTGACCACTATACATTCGGACTTTAATTAATTCATATGTCAATTAATACATATTTAGGAAAATTCTACACTGTCAAATGGATTCTATTATTTTCAAGAAAGCTTTTAAGGAGAAAATAAAGTGATTGGTCAGTCAAGCGATCTACAAGACATTGGTTAACAGACAATAAATCCTATGAGTTTGGTGAGCACTGACTTTTTTCACGTGTGTGTGTGTGTGTGTGTTGTGTGTGGCATTCATCCTCAAAGTAAAGCACGCTCCTTTAAACTGTTCAATACTTGACCAAAATTTTATGAATGAATTGCTTCCCCTGCATGCATCATTACATATATATGATATAGAGATACACTACAAAAAGCATAGCATGCAATATCTTTGTTTCTACATGTTAATGCGTGATGGATGCTGAAATATGAAACTCCCGGCAGGGCCGCATCTGTCTGAACTGTCATTCCTTCTTGCTACTACATCTGTTCAGTTGTTACTCCACATTTTTCCTCTAGATAAAAGCCTAATTTTGCATAAATCCCCCATAACGCCACACTGGATCCAGCTTTCTAATCCAGTCAAACATACCCGCATGGTTTGCTGCAGTCTGCGCTTCTTTTGAATTAAATAGTAATTCACTGGCGATTACATAATCCTCAAAAGAAAGAAAAAAATCCAAACAACATGCGCATCTAACCAAAACAGGTGCAGCTCTTTTAAAAGCGGATCTATCTAAAAACTCAAAAATATATCATCTAACCAACTTTGTGTGTTGCATTCGTGTGTGTGTGTGTGTGTGTGCGAGTGTTGCAGAGAACAGCAGGTGTGGATGCTTTGAAAACCTGAGTGCTAACACACCTGTGGTGGGCGAAAAAAACAGGAAACATGCTGGTGGCTTAGTTTCACCTCTCTCTTCCTCTCTCTATCTCTTTGTGTCTTCTTTCTCGTGCTCATTTACTCTCGCTATCTTGGCCCATCTGTCTCCATCGCTCGCTCGTCTCGGTATCTCTCCATATTTCTCTCCACTCACTGTCTCTTCCTCCTGTGCCTCGAGGGGAATAGCTTTATATTTTTAGTGCATATCCATTTTTTAGTGCAGTTACTGATTTTTTATCTCTTGATCATCATGGAAGTCTCTCTTTCTCTTTCCGTGTGTGTGTGTGTGTGTGTGTGTGTGTGTGTGTGTGTGTGTGTGTGTGTGTGTGTGTGTGTGCCGCTCATTTCTGGCGCATGGGTGGGACGGCTGCACCAGTGAGAGGAAGGAAGGGAGGGAGAGAGAGAGAGAGAGAGAGAGAGAGAGAGAGAGAGAGAGCGTAGCTCCCAATTATGTTTCCACTTTTGGTCTGCATGTCTCTCTTGCTTTCAGTCTCTTTCTCTGCACCACAGTCAAGTGGTACTGATCAATTTCACAGGCTCTCTGTTTACAACAACACACTCTGCCTCCCCTCAGCACACCAACAAAGGATTTTGGGCATGTGTGCGCATGTGTGTGTGTGTGTGTGTGTGTGTGTGTGTGTGTGTCTCAGTATGAAATATGGAAAAGCTTGTCTCAAAGATTGGGTGGAGACTGTGCAGATTGCGGCAAACTAAACCACATACCGATACTGTAACACGCACACACATGGATGTGACCTGAATATAAACCAGATTGGTCGAAGCACAAGTCTCTCGAAAAGTCTTTCTGTCAATAACCACTGTGGAGGGGTAAACATACACACATACACACACAGTGACCCCTTGCCACCTCAATAACGGAGGTCTCTGGTTTTGATTAACTGTGGCTTGAAGTGCTATCAGAGACCACAGCAGCAATCACAGCTAAAGACAGACGGATTATCTGGCCTGGAAAAGAAGGGAAGGTAGGAAGGGAAAAGAGAAAGGGAATATGGAAGCAGAAATGAGAAGTAAAAAAGAAGGGGAATAAGGTTGAAGGTCGGGAAGAAAGGGAAAGAGGAAGAAGAGGGATGCGAGGAAAGAGAACCAATGTTAAGAGAGAAGTAGGCAGTAGGAAAGAGATAGAAAGTGACGGCGATGACAGAGAGGGACAGGAATGAAAAGACAAAAAATAATTAACCATCTATCACCCTTTCTTCCAAATCCTTCCTTTAGACACTCCTCTCTCTTTTTCCATCCTTCTCTCAAACTTTCACCCACTCTGAATTTAAGCCTGTATGAGGCAGCCAGCTGTAAGAACAAAGACACATGGCCGTCATTTAAAGTCCATTTCAGCGGCAAGAATACTCAGCCATTTTCTTTATAGAAGCTTCCTCACATTAACGTAGCTAATGAAATCCATGGTCTTGTTGGTAAATGAGCTCATTGATCAACTAAGTGTTGTACGGTGAGGCAGAGGTAGCATTTTCAACACTGGTCTTCAGTGCTTAATGCTGGTTTTGTTTTTTGCAGTTTACTTCCAATTACCTAGATCTAATCAAATGACTGTGTGTTATGATATGTAATATATGAACTAATTATTGATTAAAAATGTGTCAGTCAGTAATCAAGAAAGACTAAAGGAAACGTATTTGTAATAGAGCTCGAACAAATTCATTGAGTGGGGTTGATAATATTGGCCAAAATGGGTTGTCACAGATGTAATGGTATTGGCGCTTATATTGCAAGATATATGAGAATAAATTGTAGGATAATAATAAAATATACAATAAACAAAAGCAGCCTAAACAAATAAAGGAACACCAGAACCGTAGAAATATTGATTCCAAATTCCTTGATAATTTTTTTTTGCCGAGCAACAAACCAAACTCTATGTCATTTAAGTGAATAAGTATTTGTTTTTAAATGTTTTATTTAAAATAAGATAAGCCTGGATTATACCCAAGAGGGGGAATTATGGTCTTGCAGCAGCACTAGAAGAGAACTAAGTACACATAAATAGAGAAAGCAAAACATTATTAAAAGAAATATATAAAGTAAAATGAAAAAATAAAATAAAAAATAAACTAGACAAAAGAAATTAAATTCATAATTCCAAGGAAAAAGTGACAGTGGTGTGATTAGTAGCAGCAGCAAAATCAGCAAGGTAGTATATAACAGCATAGAGCAGAATAATATACTAATGTGATTAAGTAATGATACTTAGTGTATTACTTGGTCTGTATTAATATATATATATATATATATATATATATATATATATATATATAGAATATAGTATATAATGTAACAAAACAGTATAACATATCAACATAATATAGTACTGTATTTTATAAAATATAGTATGAGTATACCATATATACATATATACCATATAATATATATTATAAACAATACGTATAGTATAATATATAACAAAATACATAAATCAGTTCAACTGCGAGACAACGGAGAGTAACTTTCAATTGTACTATCTTGCTATCTAAGACTAAGCTAAATCCCATTTCATTTTAATTGTCAAAGTTGAAAATATTTTATCTAAAAATAAAAGAATAAGATTTAAAAACAACAACAATATGTGTGTTGTTGTGGAATAAACCCCACCTAGGTGTTCTCAGTGGGAGCTATACGGCCCAGAAGAACTCACAGCCATATGTGCACATTCCTGCACGCACATACAGACACAAACCAACCCAGAAACACACAGATGCAGATCCTACCTTCTCCCACTCTCTTTCCTTGTTGAGAACAATGACCACCAGCTTTGGGTATTCCTGGTAGCCGTCTTCTGTGAATGACAAGTCTCTGCCATCCCATGTCACATTCATCATGTACCTGAGAGCGAGAGGAGTAGAGGAGGATAAGGAGTCGGGCAGAGGGTAAAGAAGTAAGACAGATGAGGACAAAGAAGGGGGGTTGTGGTAGAAAAATCAGAGAATGAAAAAAGGAAAAGGAATTGAGGCAAGGAGAAACAGAGGAAAAGAAACATTAAACTGCATTAGCATGAGAAAAAGTAAATCTGCTAACATTACTGTCCAAAAATATTCACACAGGCTCTTTTGTATTAAGAGTCAAAGTGTAATGCTGAGGAATAAAAACAAAACAAAAAACTATTCAAATACTACAAAAATGTCTGGTAGAACCTGTAAGCAGTGAAAATTCCTTGAAATGTGAGAACAGAATTACAGTTGTGTCAGTATGGTGGTGTAGTATGTGTATTTTAGAAATTAGAAAGGATTAGATTAGCTTATTGCTCCAGACAGAAAAGAATGACAGAAAAGGTAAAAAAAGAAAGTGACAATGGATAGTACACAAAGATCTGTCCATAAGAACACCAACCACATGTGCACACGCACACACTGTAATGGGTGACCCAAATGGCAGGTCACATTAGCTAAGATGGAGGGCAGTGGGAAGATATTCTTGGGTCCACATAGCCTCCACATTAATCATGGCTGTCCTTCCCCACTCTGTCTCCCTCACTCCTTCTGTCAGCGGTCATGTAGAACAAGGGAGAGACAGCTCCTCTTTTCTTTCTCTTCCACTCCATTCTGGGGTCCAGGCAACAGGGAAAACTTTAAATGGAACATGGACCCACGTGATGGGTCTTTGAAAAGCCACAGTGGAGTGCTGCAGGTGAGGTGTTTCATGCTGTGTAGAGCTGTTGTGTATGAAGGTGGTGCTATTGTATCTACTGACGGGGCACAAATTATGCTTTTAGATTTGACACATTGAATGCTAATGGATAAGAAAAACATTTATTTGAGTGACGATATCACATGAATCCTCTTAACTTGGTTTGATTAAAACAAATATATATATATAGTTGTGTTCAAAATAACAAAATAATAGCAGTCCAACATCACTAACCTCATAAATCATATTTTTTGGTAGAAGTGATATTTCTACATGGAAAATAATTTACTAGTAAGTGTTGTAGAGTCATAGAAAACCAACAGACCCAACAGTCATGACATGCATGCTGCTCATGCTGTGTAATTGAATCTGTAATTGAAATGGGCGTGTTCAAAATAATAGCAGTGTTGTGTTCAATTAGTGACATGATTGATTCTGTGATGAAACAGGTGACAATTATGGCCCAGATTTATGGAAGGAAGGAAGCAAATGTTGTGCATGCTTGTTATAGTGCATTTCACACTGAAATACTCAGCAAAATGGGTCGTTCCAGACATTGCTCTGAAAAACAGCGGACTTTGATTAAAAAGTTGATTGGAAAGGGGAAACATATAAAGAAGTGCAGAAAATGATAGGCTGCTCAGCCAAATTGATTTCATATGCCTTGAAATGGCATCCAAAGCCTGAACGACGTGGGAAAAAACGTCAACTACCATTCGAATGGATCGAAGAACAGCCAAAATGGCAAAGGCTCAACCAATGATCAGCTCCAGGAAAATCAAAGAAGACTTAAAGTTACCTGTGAATACTGTTACGATCAGAATAAAGCTACGTGAAGCAAATCTATCAGCTACAAGCCCCCGCAAAGTCCCACTGCTGAAAAAAAAGTCATGTACTGAATAGGTTGAAATTTGCCAAAGGACACATTGACTGGCCAAAGGAAAAATTGTGCAACATTCTGTGGACTGATGAGAGCAAAATTGTTCTTTTTGAGTCTAGGGGGGCAGGCAGTTTGTCCGACGACCCCCGTGCACTGAATTTATGCAACAGTACACCGTGAAGATAGTAAAGCATGGCGGTGCAAAAATCATGTTATGGGGATGTTTCTCCTACTGTGGTGTTGGGCCTATTCATCATGGATCAGTTTCAATGCATCAAAATACTTGAAGAGGAAATGTTGCCTTATGCTGAAGAGGAAATGCCTTTGGGTCTTTCAACAAGACAATGACCCAAAACACACCAGTAAACGACCAAAGTCTTGGTTCCAGATGAACCAGATTGATGTTATGGAGTAGCCAGCCCAATCCCCAGACCTCAATCCCATAGAAAACTTGTGGACTGACATCAAAAATGCTGTTTCTGAGGAAAAACCCAGTAAAGCAGAGAAAGTGTGGAATGTAGTTAAATCGTACTGGGCTGTGAACAGGTATCACAGGTGCCAGCAGTCGGTCAACTCCATGCAACACAGATGTGAGGCAGTTCTCAGAAATAATGATTATGCAAATGAAATTTGAACAGCCTAATATTCCTTTTTCTTCACTTTCTGTAAAGGTATAACACAAACTTGATCAATTTTGGTCATGCTTTGATTTGGAATTGAATGTGCAGTGTTCCCAATACATTGATATTATGGAATTAAAAGCTTTTCTAAGGATTTTGAGCATTATTAATTTTTTTAAACACACTATTGCTATTATTCTGAACACAGCTGTATACATGTACATAGTATATACATCAAAATATCTTTTTCTCTGATTCTCTACACGTCTGTCACTGCAATACTTCAAATAATGTGTTATCTAATTAAAATGTTTGATTGATAAGTAATCAATATAGGTTCATGGCTTTAAAATCATGCATAATATTAACTAACACATGATCTGCCTGATGAAACTGTACCTGTCAATTACCAGTAGGCTAATGAAATTAATTGTATTTAATTTATACAAAGTTCCACACTTGCAAGTTACCCATAGTAAGTAAGCAAGTTACCCAACAGTATAGACCAATTACAATACAAAGTCACAAGGATGGTGACAGAGATAATAGAGAACAGGGCTGGGGGGGATGCAACACCTACATGTACCTTGAAATTGCTGCTGGGAACACACACACACACACACAGGCAGAGACACACACACACAGACAGAGACACACACCCAAACATACACAAACCCACACACACACACACACACCGCTAAACCCAATTATGTGCGACTACAGCAGTGCTGGAATCAATTCCAGCACCACTGCTGCTCTTTTCACTCTCTGTTATGATCTTATTTTTTTTTTTTTACACAAACCAGCAAATAAAAGTATTTATCAGCATTATTACAGAGGATCAGATGTAACTCTGATGTAACAATGTCAAAACTTGTGTTGGATGTTAGAAATAAATGCCTATGTGAGTAGCACATCATGTCAAGTGAATTAGTAAACACAATGGTAGAGCAGTTGAATCTGCGGCTTGGAGCAATATCTCAGTTAAAAAAACATTGCTTGTGATTTAGGTTCATAAAAGCAGAGAGGCTTTTCATGAGATCTTTGTATTGTGCAGCTTATCTCAGAAAATCTGAGATTCAATTCAATTGAACCCTCAGATTTTCCAAACAGGCTTAATGAAAACTAGGCACCACTGAGAAAATATCATATGATATCAGTGGTGCCTTTTTTTCATTAAGCACATCATATAATAATAATAATAATAATAATAACAATACAAATACTACTACTAATAATAATAACAATTTTTATTATTATTATTATTATTATTATCATGGCTGCCGTAAAAATATGTGTCATGTGAAAATTAAAGTGGAGCAACAACAAAAACAACAGGATGCAAAAAAGGATGGGCAGATTGTATGCAAGCAGGTTTGGGCCGACGTCCATTAAACAGGTGGACCTGATAGGGCGTTGCTAGGATACGGACACAGGCTGGAGGGCATACGCTAACCCTAAACAAAGCTGAATGAACATTCCTGCATGCTCACACACATACAGAAACACAGACAATTACTTTGCACACCTCAGCAATTCTCCACCTGTTTCCTCTCTCCTGTAGTACTGAGATCATAGTAAAGCGATCCAATTTCTCTCACTTTCCAGCCTCTATTATATCAGTAATCTCTCTATTCATTAGGAGGACGAGGAGACGGTGCAGAGGTGGAGAGACAGCGGAGAAGGAGCACACGCAAAAGTGAGAGAATAAAGATAAGAGAGATTGAGGGAGAAAGATGGAAAGGAGGAGAGGAGAAGTGTGACGGGAGAGGAAGAGGACTAAGCCTCGACAGAGTTAGGATAAAAATATCTTTGGCGTTTTTTTCCTCCTGTCCTCTTATTTTGGAATAAAGAGAGTGGGAATGGGGGGGGGGCACTACATTTACACTGCAGCACACACAGACACTGCATTAAAGCAGCCGGGGCCAAACTCAAACACTCTGTCTTTGCTTTTTTCTTAATCCTGCACTCAGCGAGCAATGGAGATAGAGAATGAAGATAATAATGTTAATACTAAGAAACAACAACATCTTTTCTGGTTTCCGAAGAGGCTTTCCTGGGGGGTGGGGGGAGTCTCCACAAAGATGTCAAGATGTACTGTATAATGCAATGCAATAGTGTAAAGATAGAAACATTTATACCTTGTAAAGTCAAGGACCAGCCAAAGCAATGACGTATACTGTGTATACTGTCAGCACTGACAAACTGAATGAACTGCAACAGCAGACACACATGCACATGGACTGTGCTTGTGGGAGACAAGGGGAAAGTCTCAAAAAAAAAGATGGGAGCTGCTATCAGTGCTGATTTAGGTCTTTTAAGATGACTCAAGGGTCAGTAGTTGCTTGAAAACACACTCATGCCTCAGGTGGCAAGTGTAAAGTGTGGCATAAATGATGACTGTACATGGAGAAGTAGATGCTAGCTTAGCAAAGTCTCTGCCCCTCCTGTTGTCCCAGGTGTGTGTACATTCTGTTTGTGCGCTTATTTGTCTGTGTGAGTTCGGGCAGCACAAGATTAATGCTAACAATTACATTTTCTCTTTTCCGGGCTTGCAGTCTCACCGTAAAATGCAACACATGTCCACACAGCTACTTCAGCAGGATTTCTGTTGTTGCACAAAATAGGATTCATGTGTGAATTGGCTTGGGGATGCTTTTTTACTGTAGCTGAGTTTGAATATCATGGGGATTGCTCTAAAATGCAAATCAAGTTTTAGTTAAGGAATCCCTGCACAGTTCAGGAAATACCTGCAGCACCTTTCTGGATACCCTTACCTCTGATGAAAAATTAATAAACTTCTTGTGCAATGGGATTTGTTCACGCTGCCTAAACTCCCTTCATATCATCTGCTCTGCAGGCACACGTCTCCCTGTCTCTTCACTCTCTGAGCAGTCAAACTAAAAGCAATGTGATGGTTCATTTATCTGTGAGATGTAACCCACTAGCTGTCAATCATATGCTATTCCTCCTGGGTAATGAACACAATACATACAACTGTTTTGCCCTACAAAGAAAGTAAATACATAACAAGAGACCAGAATCTTTTTGACATCTGTTTTACTATGTAAACAACCAATATGGCATAGTAATGTGTAATTTGTGTTCAGTTTTAGAAACAGCAAAACACAGGTCAAAACCAAGCCACCGGGACTGCATCTACAGTAGTTAAGACTATGTGCTTGGCAGTGCCAGCACCACACAGGGGGCAGACCAACAAGACACGCGTCTTATTAAGGTGTTGGGCCACCATAAGCTTCAATTCACCTTGGCATTGGTTCCATAAGTCACTGGAACTTTACTGAAGGGTTGGAACTTCATTCTTTCAAACAAGGTATTTCCAAATTTAGTGTTTTGCTGATGATTGTGGAGAAACCTGTCTGCCAAACATCTTGAGAATTGGGTTGAGACCTTCTGATGGAGTAGGCCATAGTGCATCATTTACATACTCATCAAACCATTCAGTGACCCTGCATGCCCTATGTCATCCTGGAAGAGAGCACTTGGATCGGGATAGACATTTTTCATTATAGGATAAAGATGATCACTCAGAACAACTTTGTAGTGATTTGCAACCCTAACCCTCGCTGTAGGTATCAAGCATTCAGGCCTGTTACCGTTCTCTTGGTGTACGCCACACATGCACTCGCCCACCTTTTGTCGGGAATACGGTGAAAGATGACTCATCTAACCATGATAATGACTTTTTTCCACATCTCTGTAGACCAGTGCCTATTGTTTTTGAACCACTGGACCAATGTAACTAATGTAATCAGGGCACTGCAAACCTGCTATAATATCCATCTCTATGTAATTGTTGATGAACTCTAGACAGACTTCTTGATCATCAAATGTGCGCTGCCTGTCAACCATTTCTATTTAAATGTCTTTCCCATGGATCTAAATGCAGATGTCACTATAGTCACTGATCCTTTTGAAAAAAATAGTCCATTGAGCAGTTTTGTGACTTAAGATCCTGCCTTTTCTGCTACAGCAATTAACCCTCATTCAAAGTCACTTAAGATAATTTCTTCTTGCTATCTTGATCCAAAATAAGAACTTACTGGGCCTGCTCAACTTTTCTTTTTATACATGCCACAAAGCACGTGGTTGTTAATAATTCTACCATGCAGTGAACCTGTGTTGAAGCGTCTGCATTTGCTATGTTTCTCTACACTGATTTTTTTCAAGTTTTACCCTTTAGTTTGTCACCTGTCCGTAGCTTTAGCTTAAGCTAATATACTGACTTTTGAGTGTCACTGGATCCAGCGGTTTTCTACAAAATCCACACCCAACACTGCCTAAAGGGACACTTGAGGCTAAGCATCGGGAACTTGAACTGCAATAAACGCATTGTTTTGGAATAAAAAAAGGAGGTTTCTGCTTTTGCTTTGCAATCACTTTATTGTGTCAACAATATTAAAAATGAAAGCTTTTGCATACTCACACACATACGCACTTCACCTGCTTATGTATAAAGATATATTAGATTGAAAAAGGATTCAGTTCCTTTCTCTTACCTCCAACGTAATACTTAAGCTGACAAGAGAGATTTAAGGAGTAAAATGACAGATATTCTTTCTTACCCACACCAATGTCCACAATGTCCAATATTAGTAACTTTGCTGATCCAACTCACTCCTTTAGAACTGTCCTTTAAAACTTTCTGTCCCTACTCTCACTTTCTGTCTTCATTCAACATTGTGTCTCCATGATTTTAGATTTTGAGCAGCTAAGGAAAACCTGTTTCTTATTCGATAATGATGCAGTTTTACTTGCTAATTTTTTAGGTGACATACAGTAACATACACACTACACACAGCAATTCAATTCATGTGTACACCCTTTCATAGGTGACAGAGTAAGAATTTGCCCCATCTATTCAAATATACTACTCTCGGTCATTGGAGAACTGCAAAGAGATTCAGTATGTATGGCAATTCAATAACTTAAATGACTTAAAAATGAAAAACACATATCTACACAGACATAGTTGGCATGTTGAATCATTGTTTCAATCCTGTTTGTCTGACTCTTAGTGAAAATGACAAATGCCGGAAGCAATGTTGTACAATACACACAACTCGAGTATGTAAAGCAAATTGCATGATTGCATTTTATTAAATGAATATAACATTTTTCAGCAAGACATCTTTTAAAATCTCGATTGCAGTGTGTTGCACGTAAGTACAAATCTCTGCACAACTCGCATGACAACTGCCCCAGGTCTCTGTATGTGTGTAATGTCTAATGTGTATGGGCGTACATGTGTGTTTTCTGAGCTCTGACCCTCATATGCAAGGACTAGAGACTGTAATTACCTGTCAGAACTCTACTATCACTTTGCCTTTTACACACGCACAGACACACACACACACACACACACACACACACACACACAATCAATCAACAACAGAGCATTTCAAATTTGGCAGTACACATACACACACTCTCGCTCTCTCTTTTACCCACAGACACACACACACGCACACACACATACAAATAAATAAGTGCTAAAGTATTTTAGGGCACAATGTTTACTACAGCAAGGTGAGTGGAGCACTTTAAATCTACCATGACAGAACCTTCTCTTTAGGGGGGGGATAGTTCCCTTGTCTCTAACACGCACAAGCGCATGCGCGCACACACACACACACACACATACACACATGCACACACGCACACACATGCACACAGCATATTTCAAATGGAGCACAAGTTGTCACTTGGTTTGATTGCTGCATTGGCGAGCACTCTTAGTTGGTCATTTGTCTCCTCTTTTGATTTTATTTTATTTTTTCGATTACTCCGCAAAACATATTCATCTCGGATGTGTCACAGTGGATTTATCATTACAGCTGTCACAGGTGAAGTGAGTCAGTTAAAACTTCACTAAAAAGCCCATACGGTAGTCGCCAGAACTACACACCTTTCTGTGATTTCAGAGCCATCTATTCATTTTATTCTCTTCAATACAACGTTTTCTTACTCAAGGACAAAGGCAGCATCCACTGTAAATCAAACTGTTGTCACAAATCACAGTTTAGACTAAGAGGCGTTCAAGCACAAAAAACATGACCTGAATGCCAGCCTTCAATGCTAATAAGATACACTGAAGCGCTAACAAGAAGGACTAAATACTGTGAGCCACTGTAAATACTGCAATATGTCACACCGGTGCTGTACATTACTGCATACAGCCCATCTGCCCGCTTCTGTGTGTGTGTGTGTGTGTGTGTGTGTGTGTGTGTGTGTGTGTGTGTGTGTGTGTGTGTGTGTGTGTGTTTGTGTGTGTGTGTGTGTGTGTGTGTGTGTGTGTGTACGTGCGATGGCCATGTCCTCCTATATCCCCTGACAGCCGTTGATGGTCTAACAACCCACACTGGCCCATCGCCCCGACCTAGCCATGACCAATCATGTTTCTTGTGTCCTGGCCCTAAAGGCCTATTGGCTGAGCTCTCTCAACCACAACAGAGCCATCTGTGGCCACTCATCACCTGGGTAACAACCTGAGGCAGCAGAGCATGCTGGGAACAAAGTCTGCCGTCTGATGGATATTTGGTAATTCTCTTGTGTGTAGTGTATATGTTTTTCTTGACAAAAGGGGAACTATATCAGCACAGAATTGGTATTTAAAGTCTTTTTAAGGTTACCAAAGCTGTAATCAGTCATACTTTACTGTCTCTTTACATTAAATGACCATCATTTATGAGCAGGGGTTCTGATCAATGCCAGCACCGTCTATGTTACCTCAGTAATAATTTAAATTTCTACCACTTTAAACAGGCAGAGTTGCAGAGTTAGCCGTGTATTTACAGTGAGTGCTCTAATCTCCCAGCCCCCCTTTAACTACACATGGTGCGCAATCCACTTAGCTCGGTCTCCGCAGATCCCAAATGAGAATTGATCCAAAGTATACTGAATACCGATGAACATTTGGCAGGATATTAGTTGGACAAATAAGCAACCTATGATGTAACTTTAGTCACGCAAGCCCAAAAAGGTCCCGGTTGATTTATTGACCAATTACATGAAAATGTTTCAGGCCGGAAAAACATTTATGTAATGAAGACCTCAGAGGAAAATGCTACAGTTCCATCTCAATTTCCTAAACTCGTATTTGTTTATCTGAGGGAATGTACCTTCCTCATCTCTTACTGTATCATATTTCTTTCTGTTTTTCATCCTTTTATGAGAAATTATCATCTAACTCCGAAGTGAATATCGTGCAAACCTTTTTGTTTGTATTGTACAGAGATGATGATGGGTAAAAAACAATGTCTAGAACGTCATCAGAACAGCAAATCATAGAATATTTCTATCAAAATTGATTCATTTAGGACACACTGTTGTTCTTTAATGTTAGTCCGATTCTCCACCGGGCACGTCTTTGCTGCGTTCCGGTTTGGAGCGTCTTGCCTGCTCGACTTGCTCGATTTTATTAGTGCTTTAACCAAAACTTGGAAGTGATTTGCAACCCTAACCCTAACCCTAACCCTGGAAGTCTGGCCAAAAAGAACGGAAAAAGCCTGAGTCAACCCATCAAGGATTGTCTGAGATAGGAGGATGGATAAGGTTATGTGGGCTACATAACTGATAGACTGGGAAGAAAAACGATACCGCTCATATAGGTAGTTATCTTGAAATGAGAATATATCTATAGTAGCGGTCTCAATATCATCTCCCGACGTAAGTTTAACTCCCTGCAAAGTAAAAGAGCTTCTTCATCAACAGAATTGTCGACACAAGAAAATGCCATGTTCAGAACAAAACCGTTGTATAGTCTGTCTAACAAAGTTATTAACGCAGATAACAAACCTCGCCTGACACAGACTGAATGAATGAATGAGGAAATGAAAGAGCGCTGTGACAGAGGGAGGAGACTGAGAAGAAAACCTGCTCCTGACCAGGTTAGGTTCACAGGCTCAGTTACCATAGTAACTGACTCTGAGGTTAAGTTATCTCTCTTTCTGTAATGGGCTGGAGTTACCCCTCTCTCCCAGGTTTGATGAACCTCCCTTTCTGAAACAGAAAACCCAGAGTTTCCCTCATTTCAGGGTTTACTAATGGCATTTTTCCATTAATGGTACCTGCTCGACTCGACCGCAGTGCCCCGTCCTCCTTTTTCCATTGCAGATTAGCACTGCCTTATGCGTGAGGCGAGCTGGCTGGTCGTCATAGCAGGAAATTGCCGTGACCTAACGTGACACACACAGAACGTCGAAGGTGTGTTGTTTTTGATTCCATTCCAGCCACCCCCCGTCTGTCGCAGCAATGGTGACCCAGTGATTAGTGACAAATCTCTCCGACCAATCAGTAGTTTTCACGTCACCTGCTAGTATCGCCTCAGCGTGCTTGGATCCTCGACTGAGGTAATACTACAAAAAGTACCTTTTAGCAGGTACAAGGGACTTTTTTTCCTAATGGAAAACCAAAAAAGGCCATAGATACCATGCAGTGGAAAAACGCCATAACTTTCTGAAACGGACCCCAGAAGAAATAAACACAGAAGAAAACCACAGAAGACAACAGGAATCAGAGCTGCTTCAGTCTCAGAGACCTGATCGCTGTCAATCAGGAATCAGGAACACCGGAGATGAACAGAGAGGAAGAAGAGAGAAGGGCGGAGAGCGCATAACAGTCTACTTTGTACTTTAGAAAATAATTGCGTGTTTATTAAGCTAGTAAGATAGAAGAAAGTGGAAGTAAGAAAGTGCTACCTTCCATTTCAAGCACTCCTACAGTTAAACTCCATGCCTTCTCTTTTCTGGCTTCTTATCTTCTTATCATGTTTTTCAACCTCCAAGATATATCTATTCTTGTCCGTAGTGTTGTAGTGGAGAAATACTGTATACAATATTGTCTTTTGGTAAACTGACTGGATACTCTGGCTGTTTTACTTCATGCCGGCTGTCCGAACGGCCTGCAGCTCGCATGAAAATAGAGCTGGCGAGCATCTTTAGCAGGGCAGAGCAGAGAGTTGCTTCTGGGACGCACCATGGCGCGGCTGGTGGAATACCAAGCATTGACTTGAATGGCAGCAATTGTTCGTGGGGGCAGCGGTGCCTCCGGAACGCAGCGCAGATGCGCCCGGTGTAAAATAGGGGTTAGGTATTAGCTGTGTTTCCAGCTTTCATTTGAAACCAAAGCAAACTTATGAATGGGGAAACTTACACACTAGATCAATTCCCAATATAATATCGATGCACAGTTTTTGCCAAAATGATGTCTATTAAATATCAAACACATCCTAATGCTTTTGAGTGTAGCTAAATTTGTTTATCTTCTCATTTTCTTCCTCATTTAAGCATCTTGCTGTTGTACGGTAGCGATAGAAGTCATTCCTAATTTTTTTTTGTATTCCTCAATGGATTTTGGAATACAATTTTGTCATTTAAACTTAAAATTTCTAATTTCACATTTCATTATTTAACAAAACACAAAAGAAACAACAACATTGGGATGTAAACACAGGTTGTGTGTGTCTCTCCCCCCCTCTGCCAGATGGAAAGCCAGACAGAGCTGGCAAGACCTGAAACATGTCCCACTGGCTGCTGGGGAGCGAGCGCATGATGAGAAGGAGAGCAGAAGTGAGTGAATGAGAGATGGTGGAATAAATGAGAAGAGTAACAGAAGAACTCATCAAGGATCTCTTCAATTTTGGAAAGCACTCATTTGTAGCAGCTTCCTGCTGTTACCCCAGTCTCAGTTTCTTCCCTTCTCTCATTCTCCGCTGCCTAAATAACAAACTCTCAACTCCCATTCACTTCTTTCATTCCCTTCTCATTCCAACTCCTACACGTCCTCTCAGCTCTAACAATCCCTTGGTTTTTTAATCCAGTAATTGCATCTTTCTTCATTCTCAATCCTTAACGCAGAGTTTGTGGAAACTCAGTGGAAGTGTCTAATTACCAGGGGTGAAGTAAAAACAAACATCCACACACACAGACACAATTATAAGTGCATAAACACAACCACTCTCTTAATGTTCCCATTAAAAATTACACAAAAATTACACAAAGCCTAATAAAAACCTTTATAATTCTGATGTTTATATTTTTCTCCCCTCTTAAAAGACACACAGCTCACTGTATTTCTAATGATTTTAGGCCAAAACAAACACACTCCTTCTTTACTTACTTGTGTAGTGCACTGGGTGGCAGCTTGGTTGTCTTCTCCATCGGGCCGTAACAGGATGTCTTCGCTTCAGGGATGTCGCCATACTCCTCCAACATGGCTGCCGCTGCTGACGTTATGATCCCCAGACCATCCCGAACTCGCGCCTCCAGTGGGTAGTCCCAGTCGTCGTATGACACTGAAATCATCCCCGGCGGAAACTCTTCGGGCGTTACTTCCGGGTTCCCAGTGGTGAGCGACGGCACAATCCAGATGTATCCAAATCCCGTGAGGCCCAGAGAGCGAGCCTCCTCCAGGACGTACACCGCCTCATCCTTGGAACAGTAGAGCAGGACCACTGGGGACTGGACCTTCTTGAGCATGATCTGAGACCGGCTGTCTTCCTCCACCGCGTCCAGAATAATGACATTCTGCAGGTCCCAGCCCACAAAACTAAAGCAAGGATAACGAAGACAGAAGTGAAATGTTAATATTTAACTAATAGACTATTAACTTTGCTCAGGTGCTGGCAAGGGCAGAGTATAATTATTATCCATTGTAATTAATATCATTGCTGAGTGCAATGTAAATGCTAATGGGTATAAAGTGCTTATTGTCAGGGAAACACATTAAGGCTAAATGGAGAATGCAAATGCTAAAGCTGGTCCTGTATAATGATGCTCAGCAGGTTCCAGCCCACGCAACTAAAGGACAAGGAGAACAAACACTGGCCTCTTAATGTGGAAGGGCCTATGGTCAATGTTCTAATTGGGGACAACAGTTATCCGAAAATAATGCTGTTATCAACATGGAATGCAGCTTTTGTCACATCTCTTGGGCAAAAAAATAGGTTCATTAATATTTTATTACTCCTGCACAAGCATGTGGCTGAATATAGATGTTTTGAGTGTTTAAACTGTAATGCTCAAAGCAACCGCAAAGGAAAACAGATCTGTATAATTCCAAAGCAAATTATTATCTAGTTATGCCAGAGAGTTAGAAGTAACAAGCACTTATTAAAAGGAGTATGCATTTCAGGAGTATTTTATAATCATCTAGTCATATCCAATCAGAAACTGGTAGCATGCTTGTGGCATCAGGAGAACAGGCCCTTGGTGGCAGAGCTGGCAGAGTGAGGGACAAAAATGGATGCAGACCACACACACACACACACACACACACACACACAGACTGAGTGTTACAAAGTGTGACACACAATAGGAAAAAGAGGGGGGCAGTTAACCACAGTGCAAGCATCTAACAATAGACAGGTAGTGTACCATCAGAGAGATTTAGGACTTGCTGTCCGGAGGCATGATGGTCTACAAGTCCCAGATGACAAGACAAGTAACTAGACAATGATGCACAGAGACCCATTCAGGGGTAATAACAGTATGTAATACTGCAAAATTAAACAAAAATACATTATCTTTTTTCACACAGTTATAAAGGTTTGCTTTTAAACACACCGACACTCATCCTCTTCATTAAATTAATCATTATATATTTGTGGATACTGGTTTACAATTGCACACTCTTTACTAGTGTTAATTTCGTCAGAAGAGTCAAGACTAAATATGTTCGTCAACAACCTTTTTTTCCATGACGATGACAAGACAAGACTGCACCAACGTCCAAAAACGTGGACTAAGACTAAATTGACATAATTATTGTTGACGGAAAAAGACGAGACTAAAATGTTTTGCATTTTAAAATAAAAACCAAGATAAAATCTCTCTTCATTTTCATATTCAATCGTCTCTAATTCTTCATCGTGACATAGAACTAGTGCAGTGGCCGTTTCAATCAGGCGCGGGGGGCTCTGCTTTGGCTCATCTAGAGATTCGGCGTGTTCCCTTTTCTTCATCTAGCTATCAAATATCCAGGTAGCAATGTGGCCCGGGTGGGGAGGGAGGAAGCCCAGTTTAGCCTGTTGGAGAAGCCGCTACGATGTGCCCTGGCCCCCGGCAAGTAGAGGAGTGCTGGCGAAGCCGCTCTTAAACAGCTTGTTGAGGGGCTCGGAGTAGAGCCGCTGCTCCTTCGCGTCGAAAGGAGCCAGTTGAGGTGGTTCGGGCATCTGGTGAGGATGCCTCCTGGGCGTCTCCCTAGGGAGGTGTTCCAGGCACGTCCAGCTGGGAGGAGGCCTCGGGGAAGACCCAGGACGAGGTGGAGAGATTATATCTCCAACCTGGCCTGGGAACGCCTTGGGATCCCCCAGTCGGAGCTGGTTGATGTGGCTCGGGAAAGGGAAGTTTGGGGTCCCCTACTGGAGCTGCTCCACCCGCGACTCAATACCGGATAAGCGGATGAAGATGGATGGATGGATGGATGGATAAAATGTTTTGACTAAAACTTGACTAAGGTACCTGAGTTCTCTTTTGACTAAAACTAGACTAAAATCGTGAGACTTGTAGTCAACTAAAACTTGACCAACAAAAAAACATACGTGAATGACTAAAAATGACTAAAACTAACAAGCACATTTGGCACAAGACTAAGAGACTAAAAATACCGGTAGGTGAAAAAATTAACACTACTCTTTACTTGCAGGTCAATCAGCTTTGTTGAAACATGTGAGTGTATACTGTGTGTGTTTGAGATTATCCAGATCATACAGGTAAAATGTGTCCAATGCCTGAACGACTGTTTCTGTCCAAAAACCCAGCTCTGTTCCTTCAAATCTGCAGATTATACTGACAGCCACACCACCTACCTGCCTGCATTCATCTCCACCAGACAACCTATGTAAGTAGTCATCCGCAAAATATACTTCCTCGCTCTCATATCATATAGCTGGGCCTGTATTTCATCTAGGCTACTGCACATACTAATATGTTTTCATGCTCAGTTCAGCTTTGACTCACTGACTTCCCTGGTCCAATTTACTACAGTGAATGATGGAAGTTCATTGGTATTAAATCTGTCTGCCCATGACTGAGTCACTACGAACGAGCTGAATGCTGACATCGGAAAGCGACAATGTGTAATTGCAGGTAATTGGGCTTAATGTGTCTTTTTTTATAAAGTATGGCTATTATTTTAACATTGAGGTCAACATCCCTTCTGGAGGTGCTACGAATATTGACACTGGGATGTTAAGTTACTTTTCTTTATTACAAAAATGTAATACTATGGAGTGGTCTTCACTAAAGTATGGTAAGTACATTAATATGAAGTGGATATTGATTGAAGCATAAACAAGGCTTAGATTTGCTGGAAGGGAAAACAGGGTGTACAGAATCTGATTTCTATTTGGGTAGATTACATAAATTGTGAGCTATTTCTAGTAGCTCACCTTTTGCAGCTTCCTGATAGCAACACCTGTCTGAGGGACAAATTCATAATGTTATTCAATCAGCCGGCTAGCCATCTGTTGCCACTCTACTTGTAATTAAAACAATTCTAACCAGTGTTACCAAATACGGACACAGGCAGAGAGTTTTTGACATAAAGAGTAACTGCTAATGAAAAAGACCCTCCTCAGCTGGGCTTTAATATATCACGGCTTCAGGCACCAGCCCTTGCCAACATCTTAACACTGCTGAACATTGATCATTAATTTGACTTTTTTTGGTGCCAAAAACGATGGTTTACTGTTCTCCTCAGCAGTTTTTTATCTTTCTCTCTGCAGAGAGCTACAGCATCAGTCAAAGTGACCTAAATGTGTGGCAAACAGCCAAACTGCATGTGTACTAAACCTACCTGTCATCTACATTCATTTTAAGAATGCTGATGGAATCCTTTTAGTGCTGGCTGTCTTGGAAGTAAATACTGTATGAGTGGAGGAGATGAAACATACAAGGCCAAAACATTGTGGGCAGTAACTCTTCTAGAAAGTAAACTTTCCAAATCTCTGGGGAAATTTGCAGTGATAATGGAGAAGATTAAACACTAAAAGGAGAAATGGGTTTGCAGAAATGACATGGGGCAAAGGGCCACTGCGTCGAGGAGTAAACCTCTTATATGGGCGCACGCTCTACCAGGTGAGCTTCCCAGGCGCCCCCCTATCAGATTTTTAAAATATGGATAATCTGTCAATATTGAGTACCAATGCCGTACTTGTATTTGCTCAGATAATAGAGCTGTACACCATTTATTTGTTTACAAAAATAACTAAGTAAACAAAGAAACTAAAAGATGTCTTAAGCTTAATGCATTTAACTTATTGCAGCAAATTAGTCTTTTCTCCCAACACCCAAATAGTTCTCTTTTGGATCCCAGCAAACAGTTCCCAGAAGGACAATGAAAATTAACTTAGTGACGCCCCTTGCACTTAATAGACAATATTTGACTTTCTTCTCGTCTTTAACTCCAATGTCGGATGACTAAGAAAGACAGAGTTTTATGCTCGTTACCAAGGGCTCACAAGCTAAGAGACACACTCCGTACACTGGTGAATGACCCCACGCCATCTTGGTTTGAAAGTGCCGGCATCCCGGCGGTCTGGCGGTGTATCTGTGGCGCAGGGCATGTGTGGTTAAAGGCGGCGATCACTACAAGCTGATGTAAATGATGGGAGTAAGATAATCAGAGTAACTGCTGATCACCTATCAGTTAGAAATGTCAATATCGGCCCTGAACTACAGTACTTGTTGTCTTCAGTCTTAATATGAACTGTTGGCTTTAAGAGGGGATTTTAGGAACAGTGATCCAAAAGGGTAGATGAGGGGGAGAAAAACAGCCCATTCTTCATGTCCTTCATAGTTCCTCTATCAAGGCTATACATGTTTAATATAATTTAATGGCAAGTTATTCTTGCAAGGTTCAGCAAGGTTCTGTAAAAAGTTCTGTAAAAAAACTACCTTTTCCTTGTAGATTTTTAGTCCTGTGGTCCAGACTGAAATATCTTAACAATTAATGAGTTGCCATACCATTTGGTACAGAGATCCATGTTGCATGGAGGATGAATTCTAATGACTTTGCTGACTGACTTTTTCTCTACATTCTGTACCAGCAGGTCAAGGTTCTTACTTATCCAGTGAAATATCTCAACATCTACTTGATGGATTCGCACAAACCTCTCTGTAGAAATTCATGGTTCCCAGACTATGTCTCCTACTGACTTTGTTGATCTTTGGATGGTTCCTCTTGTGCCACCATGAAGTAGATGTTTGTGGTTTTGAGTGAAATGTCCCGACCAATACTCTGGTTTATAACAAAATTCTTGCAAAACTGATGACATTCCCATTGGGAATGCTATTGTTGGGAGACATTGTTCAGCTAACCTTGAGTTTCTCATGGTTAAATGTAGACCATTCTATCTACCACAGGAGTTCACTTGCACTATTATCACTGCAGCCTATATTCCCCCGGATGCTGATGCCAAGTCTGCTATGAAAGAACTTTACGCAGCCATCAGTAAACAACAGACCGTTCACCCGGAAGCTGCGTTTATTGTTGCGGTTGATTTTAATCATTCAAACTTAAAGTCAGTGCTGCCAAAATTTCACCAGCATGTTTCTTGTCACACCAGAGGAAACAAAACTTTAGACCATGTTTACACAAACATGGCTGGAGCTTACGTTGCAAAACCCCTCCCCCACCTGGGACAGTCAGATCACCTTTCTTTGTTCCTCACCCCCAAATATGCACCTCTCATCAATCGCGTGAAGCCATTAGTGAAGACCATCATGTGTGGCCTGCAGGAGCAGATTTATCACTTCAGGAAAGGTTTCTACACACAGACTGGAGTATGTTTGCTTCTCAAGCCACCAGTGGCTCTCACATGGACATTGACTGCTACACCTCCTCTGTACTGGATTATATTAATACCCAAATCAGAAGCCATGGATGAACAGGAAAGTGTGACTCCTATTGAAGACACGCAATACTGCCTTCAGATCAGGAGATGCACAAGCCTATAGCACATCCAGAGCAAATCTGAAAAGGGGCATCAAAGAGGCCAAGCACTGCTACAAGCTTAAGATACAGGGACACTTTTCCAACGCTGACCCTCGACGCATGTGGCAGGGCATTCAGGCCATCAGTGACTATAAACCCACTCACTCCACCCCCGCAGCCACTGATGTCAACTTCTTGAACGAGCTGAATGACTTTTATGCTCGCTTTGAAAGAGACAACAGAGAAACTGCCACCAAGCTCAAATCCTCAGCCGACCATCCGCCAATCACACTCTCCTCCACAGATATCTGCAAGGCACTGAGCAGGATCAGCACGCACAAGGCTGCTGGACCAGATAACATCCCTGGACTTCCATTGTGCCAGTGCCAAAACACTCCAGCCCGAAGTGCCCTAACGACTACCGCCCTGTAGCACTCACACCCATTGTAATAAAGTAGACTCACACCAGTTTGCCTACCGTAGCAATAGGAGCACAGATGATGCAGTTTCCATGGCACTGCACTCTGTGCTCACACATCTGGACAATAAGAACACTTATGCACGAATGCTGTTTGTTGACTTCAGCTCAGCATTCAACACTGTCATCCCGGCTAAGTTAACAGCCAAACTTGGAGACCTGGGCATCAACACCTCCATGTGCAACTGGATTTTGGACTTTTTGACCAACAGACCCCAGAATGTTTGATCAGGCTCCAACTGCTCCACGTCCATCACACTTAACACTGGAGTACCACAGGGCTGTGTGCTAAGCCCTTTTCTCTACTCCCTCTTCACCTCCGACTGCAAGCCTGGTACGAATCTAATTCCATCATCAAGTTTGCGGACGACACTACGGTGATTGGTCTCATCAGCAACAATGATGAGACTGCCTATAGGGAGGAGATCAAGCACCTGGCCACATGGTGCACTGAAAATAACCAGCTCCTCAACACCACCAAAACGAAGGAGCTCATTGTGGACTTCAGAAAAGAGTCAAGAGGCACGCACGACATCATCCACATCAATGGAATGGCTGTTGAGCGTGTCTCCAGTTTTAAGTTTCTGGGGATCCACATCTCGGCGGACATGACCTGATCAACCAACACCTCCTGCCTGGTCAAGAAGGCTCACCAGCGCCTTTTCTTCCTTAAGACACTGAGGAAGAATCAGCTTTCCTCGACCATCCTGGTGAACTTCTATCGCTGTGCAATAGAAAGCATCCTGACCAACAGTGTGGTATGGGAGCTGTTCTGTGGCAGAGCGCAAAGCACTGCAGCGGGTGGTGAAAACCGCCCAGCGCATCACTGGGACTCCACTACCCGCCATCGAGCACATCCAGAGGAAACGCTGTCTGCATCGAGCTCGCAGCATCCTTAAGGACTCCTCTCACCCAGCCCACAGACTGTTTTCTCTCCTGCCCTCCGGCAGGCGGTTCAGGTGCCTCCGGACCAGGACCAGCAGACTAAAGAACAGTTTTTTCCCCAGAGCTGTCTCTTTATTGAACTCTAACCCTCATTGATCCCACTCCCCTCATATACTGATAGACTCTCCTCTCCCTCCTCACACCTGCCTCCATTTTGTTATCTGCAATACTATAATGTTTACTTGCACTGCTGACTGTTACTATAGTAACAACTGTTTATATCTGTATCTTGCACTACTTACCTCGACTGATATTTCAATTTGCACTGCTGACTGTTTATTCACAGTACCAATTGTTTACATATACATCTGCAATATCGTACTTTAACTGTAATATGCAATTACTTTCCACTGCACTTTAATTTGGATAGTTTCTGCCCAAACTTTATTTGTACTACCTTTTAAATCCATTGTTATACTGCTCATTTTAGCTTAACTTATTATATATATCTATGTGTAAAGATTCCGTTTATAGTAATAGCCATCTGTATATATATTCATAGTACATATTAACCTGTAAACTTTGTAAACCATCAGTATATTATGATCATTGTACATTTCTGTAAAAATTCTATGATTAGTAGTATCATATAGTATAGAAGAAGTTTGCCACACGGTTGGCACAGCTAGCAATGCAACCTCCACATCAGCACCATACGTTGTATGAGATGTACAACAGCCTCCCAAAAGTGAAGCCAAAGTATCTTGATTATCTCCTGGTGGCTGGCTGCAGTATAGGTCATAAATACTGGGTGCCTCCTTCATGTTAGCGGATGGGACATGGACCAAAATAAAAAAAGTGTCCACAAAAGGGCAATTAAACAATAATTGGCAGCAGTCCATGGTAGCAAAGAGCCACCTCATAAAATAAACAACACTCTTTCACTATTAAATGTGAAACACTATTACCTTGTAAAGCACACATCCAATACATTTTTTACAATGACGGTTTCTGACATTTTAAGTAGTTCTTATAATGCTGTTGTTTGTTCAATTGTTCATTGGTTGGAATTAGTTATTTAATGCTATGTTAACAGGATTAAATGTCATGATTGACAACTGTGATTAACTCGCAATTGGTCGAGCGGGTGTAAGGGCGGGACTTCAATACCACGGCGCCACTGCTTGATCACTGCTGCCTGACTCTGGCTGCAAAATTATAAAATGGCATAGCCTGTTTTCTGGATAATTTGTCTTCACATTTGTACAGTAGGATGAAGTGGAGATGTGTCGTCCATCTTTTTATACAGTCTATGATTTGGACTGGTAAAGTACAGCACCAATGTGATTTCATTACTTCTGGAGTTACAGCATTTTGCTGCAGAATCCTCTTTTTAGCTACCATATCTAACTTAATAGTAATCAGATGAAAGTAAAACTGTGGAGAACAGTGCAAAGCATGTGTCTAGTTGAGCCTACCTGTTGTCCACGGTAAGTTTTAGGATGTTGATGAACTCCTGGTAGCCGGGGAACTTCGATGTGACAATGGAGAAGATGTGCCAGTCATACTCCTCCATGATATTCAGCATCAGCAGAGCCTCCTGCTGGATGGAGGCACCGAATTGGAAGAATGTCGACTTCACATCCTGAGAAAAGAAAATTGGGGCGAAGGATGGAGGGAAAAGGGAAAGAAGGGGGAAGGCAAAAAAGAGATTTAGTTGGATTTTTCTTTCAATTCCCTTAATAGTAAACTAATAGCAAATTCAAACTGCATCTCAGAACTATTAATTGACAACAAAGCATTTCAAGTTTGCCGGTACACACACACACACACACACACACACACACACACACACACACACACACACACACACACACACACACACACACACACACACACACACAGATCGAGAGTAGTAAGCTTCTTGTGAAGAAAATATATGGATGAATGGTTCAGAACAATTCAATTAAGCCCAAATTGGATTGGTGCAGTACAGGCGGGCTGCAGAACTCTCTGGGCCTGGTTCTGGGGAACGAGGGTTACATTCACTCTTGAGTCACTTGCATCCACTCCATTAAACATGACTCAGACTCATTTGCCACTTAATTCAGCCAAACTGAGACACGGGCTTGGACAGAGCCGACAAGCCCTATTACAGGTGGACAAATTAACTCTATTCATTCATTTTGTAGGTTTTCGTTTTTAATGAGTCATTATGGTCCAGGCTATTAAATTATGTGAAATGAGTCAAAGTAAATAATGAAGAATAGTGAGGGAAAAAAAAGAAGAGTGTGGCACCACGGATTGTATGGACTGACAAAGCGTTACCTCATCCTTGGTTGTTTGTTGTATGATCTGCTGTGTGTAGATTTCTGTTGAAATGTCAGGGAGTTAAGGCATGACTTATCTTGACACCACTTGTCTTTGGCATTGTAATTATGACAGACTTGCAGGCTTGTGTGTGTGCACGTTGTGTGTGTGTGTGTGTGTGTGTGTGTGTGTGTGTGTGTGTGTGTGTGTGTGTGTGTGTGTCTGCAACCTAACAGCTATAAAACAAAAAATAAGAATGAGAACCAAGAACCCAGAACAACAAGTTGGAGCGAGAGGTATGACACAAAAAAGAAAAAGAGAGTCTGCCTGGCGTTACACTGTAAGATTACACCTGCTCTTAAATTGAACAAATGGAACACATGCACTAATACACACTGACACACAGAAAATAGTGCACTACATGTACACGCTGCCTGCAGCCTGCATCTACAGGACTAAAGTTGAAAAAGAATAGTGTTGGTAATGGTGTGTCTGATGAGGCAGCAACTGTAATGCTAGGGGCAATAGTACTGTGTAGTGTAATGTCACCTAGCATTAGCCTCAATCCTATATGCTGCAAACGCATTTTAAAGAAGCCTATTGTTCATAGAGAGGCCTAATGACTAAAATGTTTGGAAGAAGAACAAATGAAAAAGACAAGTGATCAGTTACTACCATAGGGTTTGGGTTAGGGTTAAATCACAGGAGGGTTGGTGGGGTCAGGACCCACCCCCAAAAATAAAAATATTAAAAAACATGCTGTGTATTGTAAATTATGTAATGTATGTACAACAATACAAACGTAGCTTAAAAACATCTTAAGCATGTCCTTGCCTTATAATGGTTTGGTCCACTACCTGCTACACACACACAAGGCTGTTAAGAGACAGCGCTGGGTGGGAGAAAACTCAATTTGAATCACTCAGTAACGTCAGTTGTGGGACTCCAGTAAGTAGATTTGGCGATTTCCTTCACTTTAAACATCGTATTAAGTGATTCTTTTCTCTAATACAGATGATACTGTGTCATTTGAATTCATTCTAAAGTAGTTTTTACATAAAAACAATGATTTTTCCATGAATCCTCTATGTTAGCGAATATAATGTTACCTAGCTCGTTTGGTAGCTTGTTGGATAGTTAGCAAGCTAACTTGCTAATGCCACCCAAACATGCTTTCACTGGTAACAGAAAATGAGCCGGCTGGCTGGTAACCTAACATTTTGGCTTGGGGGTTCAGTTATATGTTCAGCATCATCTGTACACAGAGATGGGAAGTAACAAAGTACAAATACTTATATACTCAAGTAGATTTTTCTGATATTTTTACTTAGCGACTTTTTACTTTTACTCCTTACATTTTAACACAAATCTCAGTACTTTTTACTCCTTACATTTTACAAAATTGGCTCGTTACTTTAGTTTTGTACAAGAAGTTGTCATGTCGGAGAATAGCGCGGACACGCGTCTCACACCGCAAGCGGGCGCGTGCGCCACACGGAGAAAAAAGTGAGAGAAAAGAAAAAGAGACTAGCTGTCCGGAGGATGATCAGCTGAGATTGTGTGTGTTCCTCTTTGAGAACTGTAAGTCGTATAACTCATGTTGTCAGTTCACTTAAGCCTGTTGTTATATTGGTCTATAGTTCTTGCACATTTAAAGTAAGTTAGCTAGTGATTTTGGTGTGTTCTTCACCTGTTAGCTAAGGTTGCACGTTGATCTTAATGAAGCATCAACAGTTTCACCAGCTTTATTCGCATGAGTTTTGTTTTTTCACCAAACTTCAGATACTGTAATTCATTTGACAAGTGGATTGAAATTTAGCTAGAGAGAAGTTGTCTCTGTCTGTGTTTTAACAGACACACCTGGGGCGATGGAAACCAGAATCAGCTTTAATACAGTCCTAATCTAGTCCTCAACTTTCACATGATTTCACTGGAGTTATCGTTATTATTGTTTACGTCATCAATACCATATTCAATCTAAATGGATGGGAATATATCTACTGTATGTTGCATTTGACGCACGACTAAGACAACTCAACAGATTCGGCATTCTGCATTAATTCACAGCAAATCATTGCGGCTTGATGGCGCTAACGTTAGTACATAGCCTAGTAGTATGGATGGCGACATGATTGAAAATGAAGAAAACAGAGATCCGGCAGAAAAGCAGCAAGACATCATCCTCAGCCTTATCTGAAAGAGATGTTTGAGACAGTAGGCATCAAGAAGGACTCCTGGCCAACGTGCTGGGGAACTTCTTCATTAATGTCTGTTTAGTAACTCATATTTTAATCCTTATTTTCTTTCCAGAAGCCATATTTGAGCACACACGTACATAGATTCCTTTAAATGTGAAGGGGAAGATTAAAAATAGAAACTGGATCTGTGAATTCTCACAGAATCACAACTAAATTCATATCTTGCTAATGAGTCAGAATCTTATTAACCTGGAGTCCCAGTTTCTGTCATAATCATTATATATGTTATGTTTTAGGCCTATTGGCAGACATCCATAGCTTTGCATAAATAATTGTTGTCATTCGCAAGGCTACTTTTACTTTTATACTTTAAGTAAATTTCCAAGCCTGTACTGTACTTTGTTACTTTTACTTGAGTAAAGAAGTTAAATCAGTACTTCCACTTTTACCAGAGTATTTTTTAACACAAGTATTTTTACTTCTACTTAAGTACGGGAAGTGAGTACTTTTGCCGTCTCTGTCTCTACAACAGAAAAGAACAACTTTATCCGATGTTTGAAGTGGCTAAAAAAGCCATGTCAGCCTACTTACTGGAGTTCCACCAGATCTGGTTCACCAGATCCAGGTAAAACTAGAAGTCATTATTTTGTGTTTTGTTTTAAATAAAAGACCTAAAACATCATCATAGTTTTGCAAAGACCATTACTGAGGGAAGGAAAGGCATGTTTTGGGGGAAAATCTCCATCATTATCTTCATGAGGTGGTTACTTAATACAATTTAAACCACCAACACAGAACTGCTATGAGTATATGCAACTTTTCAATTAAATTATTACTACTAAATTATAACCTTTCAATATTTTATTTTACTCATACCATTTTTTTTACATAACAGCACCCTACTGGTCTGCTGGTCTATTACTATACATCTCGTTTGCTGTATACAAAGTCACACTTCTAAGACACAGAGTAAGAATATATGTAATGCAACTGAGTGAAGGATCCAAATAGACACAAGTAGGAAGCAGCCAAAGCGTGGAGTGGATTGCATTTGTATCCATATCAAAGCATTGTATGTAATTTAATTGCTATATGCATGACCTAGCTTCCATTTTCCACTGTGTTGATAGCCTCTGAATAATGTGGGTATTCAATGTTTGCATTATTTGTGCGGTGGTGGGTGTGTGTGTCTCTTTCCCTGTATATCAAGACTCGGAGTGCTCTTTAATGGTATTGTATCTGTATATGAGGTTGGCTCACTTGATACTCAGACACAAGTGCTCTTCAGAGGCTCTGAATGTGCGTGAGTGTGTGTGTGTGTGTGTGTGTGTGTGTGTGTGTGTGTGTGTGTGTGTGTGTGTGTGTGTGTGTGTGTGTGTGTGTGCGTACATGCTCTAATAGGGTAGAAACTGAAGCAATGCTTGAGCATGGTGGGATAGGAGGGAGGTCATGCTACAAAATTCAGTCACTTCCTGTCTTCATCACAACAGCGGCCAATACTCCCACACTAAGCTGCAATATACAACGACACAGGGTCAGTCATGGAATATATATGGTAGAATAAGGTGGCAGATTAATATGTGACTTTGGATGGAATTTTATGTTTTGTATGTTTTTTTGGTGTCATAGTTCCAGCCACCTGTTGACAAAACACCTGTCTCACAAAGTGCCATCGAAGTGTCCTTTGATTTAATTATTAAAAGGTTTTTTTCTTAAAATAAAAAATAAAAGGTCTGTTTAGCCGCTGTGCGAAACACTGCTCATGCTCATCAAATTTAATTTAGTAAAAGCTAACACTGGTTATAAATAATCTCTTAAGAATTCTGTTTCATTTTTTTTTATTTTGGCAATTGTTTGTGTGTGTGTGTGTGTGTGTGTGTGTGTGTGTGTGTGTGTGTGTGTGTGTGTGTGTGTGCACGCCTGTCTGAAAGGATTCAATCTCCAGGAACTCTGGGAGAGGATGCCAAATTCTCTCACAAAAGGGAAATCTTCCTTATGACAAAATAATTGCTCTTTTCTGGTCTCAAATGAGACTGGGCACGTGCCTGCGCTTATTTGTGCAGGCCAATTCCTGTCTCTTTATTTTAACAGGATCTCATCACATTGAACCCAACAAAACACAACGGGACTGAAGAGATTAGGTTTAGATTGGGTTGAATATTCTCCTTTTATTCTATGCATGATCAGAAACGCAGCTTGCAATGTGCAAATGGTGAGCCCGGCTTCAATATTCTATCTTAGAAATTAGGCACTTTATGTTGGCCTAACCTATAATTCTGAAACCAGAGGCCCCCTCTATTGAACACTTGAGTGAAGCAGACTCTTCAGGACACGGAGAACAAAGAACTGAATAAATCCTCACATTGTTGTCTTTATTCTCACTCTCCTGCTGAGAGAGAGAAGACAACCACAACTTCAATCATGTTTCTGTCATCTGAAATCTCTTTGTTTAAATGTCTCTTTCCAGGAGAATCAAAAACAAAAATGCAGAAGATGGGATCACTAAATTTCATACAACTGTGCATTGTGATACATCTTCCAATCATGTGTGTGCTTGTGTGTTGTATCGTATGTTTTGTTATTGCTCATTACATGTACATGTATTTTATCTTCAAGGTTTTTTGCAATGCAGTTGAGTGAGATAAAGAGATAGAGGGAGACTATGATACAAAGGAAGAACAGATATAGTGAACAAAATAAGAAATAAAATCTAAAGGAAAGCAACAAAAAAGGAAACAAATTTGCTTTAGAGTGGCAGGCAGAAAAAGTTACATTAAATTAGAGACAAGGAGGGAGGGCATTTTGATGCAGGGCAAAAAGAGAGAAAAGAGAGATGGGTTGAGGACTGGAGAAGAGACTGAAGGAATGACCAAGCAGCGTATGATGGTCGCTTATTGCGACGGCTCAAAATCCGTAATGTCAGAAAACAGTCAATCATATCCTAATATTTCACCCTTGTCAAGTGTGACATGTCTTTTGTTTCCACTCACACCCACACAAACACACACACACACGTACGTATGTAAACACAGTCTGTCTTTCAAAGCTCTTTGCCTCTTGCACTGTCTATCACGTCTCCCGCTCTCAAACTTCCCACTCTGTTGCAGACACAAACAGACACACACGTCCACTATGACGCACACACACAAACAAGCACCTGCCCCTGGGGGCAGGACAGTGTGTCTAAGTTGAGATAGAGGGGAGTTATAAATAGTAGTCCTAATATCCTCTGCTGCTGATAGCATCATGGACTGTCTGGTCGGATGACACACACACATGTACAATAAACAACAAGTCAAACACACACAGATGAGTGTGTAGTGAATTGTGTGTTGAGGCTGTGATGTACACACTGACCAAGATAAAGGCCTGACACATGCATGCCAAAACCTGCATATATTTGCCATATAAGGGATGTCATACATACATACATACATACATACATATGAATATGCATGTATGTACAGTATGTATGTATGTATGTATGTATATATATATACACATACATATACCTATATCACTTATGTCTGCCACAGATACCCTGCTATCTGTCGGGTTTAAAACTCTGCAGTGTTCACTGGAGGAGAAACGCAATTGGTGTTACTAAATTTAAACAGACAGGCATAAAAATAGCTGCAGCAAAAGAAAGGAGCTTGAAATGTCTGTGGAAAGACCGAGAGACTCACTGTGGAGCCAAAACTACAAACAAATAACTGTCAGAAACTGAATGATAAAATAACTGATTACTGTACACAGCGGTGGAATGTAATTAAGTACATTTACTCAAGTACTGCACTTGACTTACTAAGTAAAAATGTAAGGTACTTGAGTCTTTCATTTTCATGCCACTTTCTACTTCTGCTCCACTATGTCTCAGAGAGAAATACTTTTTACTCCACTACATTAATCTCCTTAGTTAAGTATATTTTCCTGATGATACTTACATAATATTACTTGTAGCAGTGTGGTATTAGTACTGTTACTTAAGCAAAGGATCTAAATACTTCTTCCACCACTGACTGTACACAGTTAATGCACTGCTTTTACCAGAGTGAAGTTTGCCAATATTTTGTCCGGAAAGGAAATATAAGACAAGTAAAAAAAATATGGCAAATGTTACATAAACTTCAAGAAGCCACCTGCTGCCACTTTTTGCCAAGTGTATCAAAGGATCTTTGGAGCAAAAATATGACAGGCGGAGATTCAATATGAAAATGCTAAACATCTACACACTAGATTCTTTGTACAGTATCATACATATATAGAATTTGGCTTTGCATCTTGGCCAGGCTCTGAAGTTTAAAGCTATCCAATTATTTAGTTTTAATTTTGCAGTTTTGCCAAAAAAACAGGTGTCTCTGTGTTTGTGGTGCTGGATTGGCGCTAATACAACATCAGATACATGGTGCCAAAAAAAAACAATGACCGGAGAAAATGTATACACAAATTCCAAATGTACAAGAAATTAAAATGTATGTTCTGCCACCACTTACTTCTGCCTCCCACTGAGTATTTTCGAGGAAAAAAGATAGACAAAATACAGGCAAGCCAATTAGGAAAGTACAAACTTTGCTGAAACAAGTGCTGCTTGGTGGAATGGATGTATCTTAAATTAAAGATATGAAGATTCAGGCCATATTCATTTGTTTCCCAAGGTATATTCTGTATGTTTGCCAAAAAACATTATGAAACTGACACTATTCAGCAGGAGGAAGCGATATAATCACTTGTACCAAGACCACATGCTATTTCCAACAAGTAATAATCCTTTTTTAATATCCTCTGTCAAATACAGACAGGAGATGTAGATAACCTGAGAAGAGACAGTTTCAATCAGTTTTGTTGCTTAAATAAATACAACTCATAATTAGAAAGATGTCATAGGACTTCAAATTGACACTGGACTAAACATGTTCATGTGTGGAACAGCAAGGCTCTGCTGAAGAGTGTGCTGACTTCTAACAGTAATGACAATAAAAAAAAAACACATTTTATTAAATTTAGGCAGCATTTTCAAAAGACTGTAACTCTACGGCGCTTAGAGCACCTTTAACTAACTTATCTCAAAGTGCTTTTTGACATTCCACCATACGTGTGTACCATGACACCATCCCTACATTGTTAACAATACATTGTTACAAGTTTTGCCATTTTTTTCAGCCATGTCTAATTAACAAAAGAAAGGGAATTGTAAACCCTCTGATGTTTTCCTATGATATATGCAGATTCATGTGGATGGTGCAACCTGCCCGTGGGCTGTTCATCTACAAGTTGAAATGGCATGGCTAAATACTAATGTATGTGTAAAAGTTATTATGATCATAAGGTAGTATGAACCCATAAACTGTGCATACGGGCTAATTTCTGATTGTCGTCATATACAGTGAAGAGTGCATTGCATAGAAACAAGTCTCACATTGCCAGACCCTCCTCCACAGCGCTGTGAAGGAGGGTCTGGCGAGTCCATACAGCATTCCGGGATGGGAGAAAAACGTGCTCTGGTTTTTTGGCATTTCTCTAAACCAATGGACGTTCAAAGGTTGTTTTAGCCTTGCAACGGAAAATGTAGATTGGACACATAGTCTACTTAGCTGTCTGGATTTACCCTGCAGAGATCTGAGGAGCAGTTAACCACAGGCCTCATGAATCATAAACACAAAGAAAGCCCTAGGTAATGGCCTAAATGAGGGACATTCAGCAGAATTTTCAGCATAGCCAGAACTTTGTGTATATAGAAACCAATCAAACCACAAACACATATGGTACATAAACTGACACGTTATGCACGTTATGCTCACCCAGCTTCCCACTGTTCATGTGAAAACCTAATAACTTGGTCATTTTGTTTTCACTTTAACAGAAACATGCTGACAAAACCTTCTGAAATCCTTGGTTTTGATTCCCTTTAAAACCAATTTCATAATTCAAACCTGAGGTTAAAACAATATAATGTAAGCCAATGACATCATACGAAAATAGGCTTTACCTCAGATATGCTAAATGCAGCCAAAAAGCCTTTATAGAGACAAACAGAAAGAAAACCTAAAAACGTAAAAGAAGTGTGTTGAGTTTGTAAGTCATTATGTTAGCCAGGCTTCAGAAAGGTACTAAAAGAAAACGCGTACCAGAACCAGACACGTCACCAGAGGTCCGAGTCCAACCAGACACATCAGGTACGTTTCATGAGCTTCAAACTAATTACTCAACATTAACGAGGAGTCTGCAACTACCAACCTTAACGTTACCTTAGTCAATAACACCGGCGTCAACAATAACGTGAGTAACGAAACACATGGATGGCTTGATTGTTGGTCAAGGGACCAAATGATGTATTTTTGCTCCACGAACAGCTGACTCATTTTGAAAGATAACAAACTGTGCTGCAAAACATGTCGCAGCATCCCGTTACTTGCAAATAATATTGTAATAGAGCAATATCAGTGTGCTAACAACATTGCTTTGGTAGTGTCTTTCACTAACACATTATGCGAGTTTACTGCATTCCTTTGTAAATGGCTCTGACAGACTCTTATGACACTGTAGAAGTGTATTTGGTTGATTCCAGTATTTTTAAAGCAATAAGCAGATTGCACTGTGAATATGAGTGTGTGTTCTTGAAGTGGGTTGTGCAGGTGTTAATAAACTACTTTGTGTGAAACGAGGGGAGCAGATATCCTTTGTTTGTGTTTGATAATAATTACAGGGAACCAGTAGCCTTCAACTGCAATAGGAGCTAAACACACACACACACACACACACACACACACACACACACACACACACACACACACACACACACTTATTAAACATTGCTGTGTTTGACGTCATAAAAGTATATATTCGGCATGAATGCAGTCCATTTTAGTAGATAACACACACAGAGGGAGAAAGTTTACCACTAAGGAGCGTTGTCTGTGTGTGTGTGTGTGTGTGTGTGTGTGATACTTGTGGGTATATGTGTGTTATTGCTGTGGTATAGGACTTTTTAACAAGCAGTTGAGCCCCCACGGGGAAACACTGACAAAATAACATCATCCCTCTCGCTCGGTCTCTATCTTTGTCTCTCTGTGTTTGCCCTCTTCTCCCACTCACTCTATTCTCTAATAAGTCCAATATCTTCCTCTCTGTGTCTCCCTTTCTTTCCGTTAACTCTCTGTCCAGGGGCTCTGTCTTTTCTTGCCTCCCTCTATACATCTTGCCCTCTCCCACCCACGTCCTATCTATTCTAATAAAGCTAGTATTCTGCTACACTCCTCCAGGACCTAACCTTACAACTAAACCGGAATAGCTGTTATCAGTGCTGGGAGTCCACATGTAACTTAGCAATTTATCCAAAAGCCATATTGATAAAAGAGAAACAACCAAATATGACTAATTAATATCCAGAGATATGGGCTGTAGTTTCCCTTTACACCACTCCCTTCTTGGTAATCTGATTACTGTATCCTTTTTCTCCACAGCCCCACTTGTTATTTATTTGCGCATTACTGCCTTTACTAGACTTTGACATATTGTTGCATTTCACATTTGTCACATGCACACAAATTTTTGGTATCACCATTATAGCATCCACAGTCATAATAGAGTCATTGTTATGGAAATTGTCTTCAGTGTCAATATTGCCATTGTCAACAGCCATAACCATCATAATTATACGATGCATGTCCTACCTATCGGGCTTTCCTAATTTCACACTCTTCCTTCCTTCCTGCAGTCCTTCCTCCATGTGTTTTTTCTACTTCCTTTCTCTTGCCTTTTCTCTCCATCTGTCCCACGTCGCACTTTAGCATGGCTTTTCAATGAACACAATAGAGAGGATGAGCAGAGGTGCTAATCAAAATAAAATAGACTGAATTAGGAGTCGCTGCATTACTTTTTGAAATGTGTTTTCTTTCTTTACTTAAGTATTGCATGTAGTAATCCTGAATGGAGGCAGTCAATGTGCCGCCACCTTAAAGCGTTATTAAGATTGAAGCGTTGAAGATTCAGTGCAAGGCAACGGGATGTAGAGAGATGAAATTGGGAACCTAAACTGAGGAGCTGTTTATTAGAAATGATGAATCATGCACTCTTACACACATATACAAAGTCACAAATAATCCACACGCACAAATACATGCTTGTGGTCATGCTGTGACACATGCATTCTATACCCAAAGTGAAAGGGATTCAGTGTGTGTGTGTGTGTGTGTGTGTGTGTGTGTGTGTGTGTGTGTGTGTGTGTGTGTGTGTGTGTGTGCGCCAGAGGGCTGTATATCATGCCGAGTTCATTCAAAAGACACAAAGAACATAATATAAACCTCAGTCCAAACAGAATAGAAGAACACCCACTGCCCAGGAAAAACAAGAAAATCAAAGGCCTTAAAGGCCAGATTTACACAGGAACAAGAGCTCCTAGATCTACATTTATGGGGTCGTAAAGCAGAAAAAAAGGCTGAGGTGGCGTGAGGGCACATGACTCCTGCTGTGAAATCACTTCCATCTTAATGTCACGTTTACAGGAACAACATCAGAGTGGTTTGCCGAAGAGTCCTGCACAGCACAACAATGAGAGACTGAGTTTGATCATTCAGCTGCCGTACACGTGGGAAAAAAAGAGAATGGAGCAATGCCAAAAGAACAATGAAAAGAAATTCAATGAGGGATAATATTACTTCAGTTCAGTGCAAATTAGCTTCGCCAGGTCCACACCACCGCAATTATCTTTGCTGTTCAGCAGATTGCCTGGACCATATGTTCCAAAAATCGAGTTGAGATTTTGTTCACGGGAAGCTAAATCTTATCATCTTTCTGATGACACTTAACAACACAGGTCCTACATCTGTTTTACAGTGTGCTGCTGTGGCGTTGTGGCATATTGTGAACGTTTCGAACTGATTTGCACGTAGCTGTCTGTCGGATGCTCGCAGAAACTGGTGGCCTAAAGGTTAGAGACGCAAGCTTGTGACCGGGAGGTTGTCGGTCAAATCCCCAGACCGACAGGATACAATCTGGGTGGGGAAAGTGAAAGAGCAGCTCATTTCCACCACTGGGGAGCTGCTCGGGGGCCAGCAGATCAGACTGTGGTTGTACTGGGCAGCTTCCATTTCACGTGACTGTGTGAATGTGATCAGTGCGTTACTGCAAAAGAGAGGCTGCCTCTCAGTGAACCTTCCCTGAATAAATAAAGGTTAAAAAAAAGAAATAAAAAGAAATCAAAGCAAATTGTGCACAGTGGGACTCACTTCGCCGGCTCATCCAGCCCTCCTCAGATGGTGAGAGGGGATTGCTAACTAGGTGGTTAATAATTTGAAATCATCCAGCAGTATCCGCTATTTAGAAAGCAGTTCAAAAGGGTTGTCCAGTCAGAAAGGCATCAGGTACTCTGGTTTATACCTACAAACTACAATTACCAATACTCAAAAGCACTTTCTGTTAAAGGAATAGTTCGATATTAGTTCAATAACAGTTCAGTATTTTCAGAAAATTAATTTGATATAGATACCTTCTCATTAGGGCTGCACGATATGAAAAAAATATGCGGTTTGCGATAACGTAGTTGAATACTACGATAATGTTTGCGATGAACAAACAGATATTAAAGTGAACTCAGTTCTGCATTTCTGCTGCTTTCAGTGTTCTGCTAAAATACAACAAATTGCTTGTTGAATTTATAACAAATGAAAGGAAATCTTTTCCAACATTATTTTAATGAACACATTCACCATTGAATTAAATATAGAAGGCAACCCTTAAAAAAATGATGACAGTGACATTTACAAAGTGCAGTTTTCTACTGATATTTGCTTTCAACTAACACAAAAAATATTTGTGTGTCTTTCGCGATATGTTGCAGTCCTTTGCAATGTAATTATTGCGCAAATTAATATCACAATGACCATAAAACAATTAAAAAACAATATATTGTGCAGCCCTATCTCATATCTGTCCCATCAATTATAAGCTGCAGCCAGAAGACGATTAGCTTAGCTTAGCATAAAGACTGGGAAGAGAGGGAAGACTAGCCTGGCTCCGTCCAAAGGTAACAAAGTCTGCCCAGCACCTCTAAAGTTTACTAATAAACACGGTATAGCACTAGTGTTTAATCTGTACAATAAGTGAATTGATATATTCCCTATAACAGGTCCATATGTTCTAATGGCTTTATTTAGAGCAATAAATCATTAAGTGATACTTTATAAATAAATCACTAAGAATATACTGGGTTGATAGGTTGTAAAATAATCAGTCTGGCTCTGGTTCTTATTAATGGCTATTTTATAATAATCTATAATTGTTGTAGGAGAATTAACAAATGCTTTATGGACTACTGTGGCAACATAGTCTTTTCTTTCATTTAATTTGCTAAATATGTAGCCAGATGTTAATATATATTACAGTACAGAGGACATGTCATCTCCCATCACATTACCCCTTGCTTCCACTCTGACATACAACTAAGTGGGGGCAAATCAATACTGCATAATGTGCTGATAGTTTCCTCCACAGAGATGCATCAGTCAGCTGTCGTGGTCATCACTAAATACACTGGCAGTGTCAGTGATTCATCACCGCAGCCACCGACACACAGACACTGAGCTCGAGAGACCTACTTTGACGAGGACGAAACGGAGCAGGGTGAGCGGGTGGGACGGATGGAACGAGTGGCAGGACGATAGATGAAAAAAAAGAAGAAAAGGAGCGGTGTCAGTGAGCAAGTCGGGGAAAGAGACAAGAAGGGGGAAGATGAAAACAGAGAGAAAGCAAAAGGGGGAGAGAAGTCCATTATGGACATGGAATGGAAAGGAATACGTTTAACATGTTGGACAATGTGCTTATTTTCTTCCTTTCAGCATGAGACGATAGGATCATCTCATGTGCGTGCGTGCGTGCGTGCGTGCGTGCGTGCGTGCGTGTGTGTGTGTGTTGGAACTATTTCTAGATCAACAGTTTTTGCATCCATCCTATACTTCTATTCTGCTTCTGAAGCTGACACTGTTGGTCGGCTTGTGATTTTGGTCAGGTATTATGGTAACACACCTGGCGTTTTCACTTCGCTGACAAGGCTTCAGGATGCTACTATTGTTTGTTGTTATTGTAATTTTGGAATAAACAAGCAAGTTACAATTTGTTCGTTTCACTTCAGACAGATCCAGCCTAGCTGTCTACAGTCTTTATGCTAAGCTACTGTGCGCTAACAATGTTCTGCCTCCAGCCCCATATTTTCACACACAGACAAGACATTGATATTGATGTTTCAATCTCACTCTAAGAAAAAAACTGAAAAAATAATAAGCATACTGAATACTTACTAATACTAATCAAACTGAATTGCTTTAAACTAGAGAAGGAGTCTTACAAAAATGGGGGATCTCGTTCCCTGCTGCCCTCGCTGCAGCACTCTGCTCTATTCAAATCTGCATACATCCACACTCGCACATTCATCATTAATATTACAACAAGGAAGAGGGAGAGATGGATTGAAATAGAACAGTTCTCTCATACAGTGCACGGATACATGCACTCATGCACAACCGGCTCTCCTGTACATTAACAAAGTGTAATATAAGTGCTTGCCCCAAACCCCACCATCATCTCTAAGCTTTCCCATTTCCATTTGATTGGCTGCCAGCGAGGCCTGCAGAGTAATTGGCTGCATTTCATTGGCCAAGCAGACGGACAGCACCCCTGGGAGGAGTCCATCAGGCGATATCTGTTAACAACACGCACACATACACACAGAGTTTTACACACACGCTCACCCAGGGCCGGAGGGGAACTCCCTAATGCCTAATGTACCTTTTGCTATCACAGATGGGTCACTTACATTTCTGGGCAAAAGAGTGATGAAGACAGAAAAAGAGAGAAAGAGAGAGAGAGAGAGAGAGAGAGAGAGAGAGAGAGAGAGAAAAAGTGGAGTGGAAAAGATTGAAGGAGAGGGAATGGCAGGAAAGAGGCAGATGATTGGATAAAAACAAGGAAAGGGAGCGATAAGACAAGAGAGGTGGAGAGGAAGCAGGAAAGAAAGTGGGGCAACAGGACAAAAAGCAGTACTACTAAAGAATATTTCACCTTATATACAGTGTGTGTGACTGTATGGCAATATACTAAGGAAACAACCATGCTGAGTACGGAACATTGTTGTAGAAACTTCACTCAGATTTTGTGAACACAAATTCATGTCTTGAGCATCATCACTGGCAAACGTTGGGTAGTTGTGGCACCACTTGTACTTCAGGCGGACCTTCTTAGCTCCTCTTTTGCTGATTCAGCATGGGTGACAGTGAGCTGTGTGATCCTATTGAATCATTAATTGGAAAAAAAAAAAATTGATTCGGTAAATCCTTATTTTTCACCTTCGATTTTTCTTTTTTATTCCACAAGCAAAAGAGAAAAACTTTCTAGTGCCAGCCAGTCGCTGCAAACATATTCTCAATCTGAATTACATTAAAACAGAAGGATAGGACTCACAGTCATTTGTTAAGTTTATCTTTTTTTACTTCTTACTTCATTAGAGTTGCAAAAATTGGTCGATTAATTGAGGAGTTGAGCAAAATACCAAATTTGCCACTGTAACGAGAATATTTTCCATATTTATTTGTCTTATGTGACAGCAAAATGAATGTTTTTGTGGTTTTGAAGCTGCAGTTGGTAACTTTTATAACAATAAGGTTTTGTATTTCAATCACATTCCTCTGCCTCCTCCTTATGGCTTTGGAAGTTTTGAGGGCCGGAGAAAAACAACTAATCAAAGCCAAGGAACCTCTAACGCAGTGTCAATGACGGCGCGTGAACTCTGATCAAAGTGTTAAACTAGGCAGCACTGATCACATATGAAACCAGATTTTGTTACTGCATTGCCTATTTCTCGCTTCAAATGTTCTCAAAGACATATGATAGTGTTCAGCTGTAAAATGAGTAAGTTTGTAACCCAGCCAACATGTTGAAAACAGTCAAGCCAAAACCAAGTAACGGCCGTTGGGCGACCTGGCGAAGCAAACGGAACCATTACAGTAAATACACAATTTACTAATGTCCTTTTTGGCTTTGGGAAACTGTGAAAGCATTTACCCCAAATTTCTGACATCTGAGAGACAAAACGCTTAATTGTGTAATTGGAACAATCATGATAATAATTGGCAGATTATTTGAAAATGTTAGTTGCAGCCCTTCTTTTCATGCAAGGACAGAGCATAATGTTTACTTGGTCAGCTCGCAGTCAGCTGTAGCCTTGACAACACATTTGGGTGCAACTTAACAAAAGACATGGTGACGAGAGATGACAGAAAGCGCTTAAACGATTAGCCTTATCTGGTCTGCTTGGTGTGTCAGGGTAGTTAGAGGCTTTTATTTGGTCTTGGTTTCTACTTGATGTTTCCGTACTTTTAAGGGACAAATGTATGACATAAAATTTAAAAATTTAATTTAATATATATATATATATATATATATATATATATATATATATATATACTTATATACACACACACATATCTATATATATATATCTATATATATATATATATATATATATATATATATACATATATATATATATATATACACACACACACACATATATATATATATATATATATACACACACACATATATATACATATATATATACACACACACATATACATATACATATATATACATATATACACTGTATATACAGTGTGTATATACACACACAGACACATATATATATATATATATATATACACACACACATATATATACATATATATATACACACACACATATACATATACATATATATACATATATACACTGTATATACAGTGTGTATATACACACACAGACACATATATATATATATATATATATATATATATATATATACACACACACATATATATATAACTCAGATTGTATATATATATATATATATATATATATATATACACACGCACACACACAGTTTATATATACTATGTATATAATTCAAACCATAAATTTAATGGGCGCTATGCAGTTTTTGGCATTTCTTCCCTGTATTCTGGCTTTTTGCTCACAGGTTTCTCTACAGAGCTCGCCCTACAGCTTCGGAATAGATATTTGGCGGCTACGATGTTTACTTGTGTCTGACTCTCGCTCGTACAGTCCGCCGTTTCCTTTCTCTGTTCCTCTGACAATGCTTTTCTAGCTTTGTGCTTCTTATTTCAGCCTTAACTATAGTGAGAAAAACTCCATCATTAGCTGGTTCCTGAATGGGGGTGTAGTAGGGAATAGTAGGGAACATACTTAAAGTGCAAATGGTCATGTGGTGTGACGTAAAACAAAAATGAGTCATCCATGACGCTGGTTAGAGGCTGACAAACATCTTGGAGGATCGGGGTCGTCCTCGCGTGGCCTTGCTAAGGTCTCCCGTATTAGGACGAAGGACAGTAATACTAGCTGACTCAAGTCGTGAGTGGAGAGGAGCATCTGTGGATCACTGCTCACACAACAGAGGGGGAGAGACTCAACTGGGTCACAAACATGTTTGTACAGCACGGATTGAGCCACATGGCTTTTAAAATTTTGGGATGAAGCTGAATTTCAAGGATCTGGTGTTTCTCCCAGAAATGTATTATTTAAAGTGTGGAAAAGTCTTTATAGAGCACTTGACCATTAACAGGTGCTAGGAGAGGAGAGGAGAGGAGAGGAGAGGAGAGGAGAGGAGAGGAGAGGAGAGGAGAGGAGAGGAGAGGAGAGGAAAGGAGAGGAGAGGAGAGGGAGAGGTGAGAGAGAGAGAGAGAGAGAGAGAGAGAGAGAGAGAGAGAGAGAGTTGCTGACCCACATTGTAGCTCCCAAAGTTTCAAATCCTCTTCAAAAGATAGACACACACTCACACACAGATCAAACATACAGTACATGCATACACATTCACAGCCATGTACAGACACACACACATAAAATCCCGGGCATGAGACCCCCAGACACCATGAATAATGAAGTAAGTGCTGCTTTTATTTACCACTGCATTAGCTCTTTACATCACCTAATAATGGCAGCACTGAACCACACTAACACACACTTGCACACATAAGCACACACACGTCTGGTAGGGCTCGATACGGTTTGTTAGTTTTCTCATTTGAGTTGGTCTATTTTAGTCCTGCAAAACCCTCTCTCATTCCTCTTCTCTCTGATCCTCCTTCCATTGTCTTTCTCTTTAATCTTTGCTTTTCTTTTCCTTATCTTCTCTGCTTTTTTACCTGTTCTCTCCTTTGCCTCATACCTCTCTGTTGGTATTTTTCTTTTAATCATCTCTCCCTCCTTCCACACTCTCCATCTCTCCCCTTTCTTTGTTGATGTTGGTGATAAGAGCATCATGTGATTGATTGGGCCAGATAAGAGATAAGACAGATTTGTTTAGGGAGTACTATTGCACATGCATACATCTATATTCACATGCACTTTGCATCTGCGGAATACTTTACAAGGGGTACAGTGGTGGGAAAAACAGTTGCCCTAATTTGCAAATCAAAGACATGGTGAGTCACATATTTACAGCTAAATAAGCCAAAGGGGAAAATATTTCTTCCTCATTCCTTTTTTCCTCTTTTAAATTCACTTTCATTTCCCACTTTCATGCCTGTCTTGTGCTGCTCTTTTCATATAATGTTGTTCATGAAACAAATTATAGCTGGCCCTCGCTAACCTTTAACATCCCTACATCCTATTTCTAAATTCTTATATGTATGTTTTTGTGTAAGTACTTCACATGAAAAGCTAAAATGAGGTTCCGTGAATGCACTTTAATCATCACAATTTAATCACTTTAATGTCTTCATTTCTTATAAATGAATGTTACAAAGGAAAAAAATTGCATTACATATTCACTGGTAACATTAAACAAATTACTCTTTAGTGGGCTCTTTGGGTATTTTGGTGCTGCTTACAATCTGAGGCCTTTCTTTTTTCTCTCTTTATTAATTGCTAAATAAATGTAACACTATAGAGAAATACTAGAAAATCTAAGTATGCTTACTGTTTCCTTTCTGGGGTCTAAACCTAAAACTGTGTGTGTGTGTGTGTGTGTGTGTGTGTGTGTGTGTACATTTATCTGTGTGTGTCAGACAAAAAGGTAAAAGGCAGGTGAAATGGGGCAAAAAAACAGACTGCTTCCATTTTCCTTCTGGGGCATTGTCATTATAGGGCACAAACAGTGACACACAGACACACACACACACACACACACACACACACACACATTATATTGTGCACATTCAAGCCAATTATAATATTCTTCATTTTTAGCATTACTGCACACAGATTCCTGTTTGAGTGGATGTGCGTGCACACATGTACACAGCTTAATTCTCCCCCAATGTCTGGAGGCTGAGCACGCTACACATGCAATCATGTCCCAGCATGCAATGAGAAAGGAGACTCATATGCTAGAGAAGTCCGCACAAGAATATAATAATGCATGTGCATGTGTTTTGTGGATATCACCCTTAGTTTAAAGCAGCTATTTTTCTCACAGATGACAAGCTTTTCAAAATCTGTAAGAAAAAGAACCAGAAAATAAGTCAGCTCAGGTCTGAGAGGTGCCCACCCAGTGCTTAGCGCATTAAATTAAAACTGCATGATCAACTCAGTTAACAGCATAAGTAACAGGATTATGATTGAGCATTGTCATCTGTTTTTACAAGGAGGTCATTCATTACCCTAAGTCTGGCTGCAGAATATGTAATGATCTCACACCTGTCTTTGGCTATGTTGCTGTCCATTAAATTATATAGTTTAAGCAGACAGTGTTTCCTTCTCAGTCTCGCACACACACACCGACAACTGCACACTTTCGGCTGCATACACGTGTGTGAAACTGCGGTTCAGAATGTGAGTGTCTCCTTAGGCTCAGCCAGGTATCCTAAAAATAGAGATGTTGAAGGGACATCAGGTTGGCAGGAGAACAGACAGTTGTGAGTAGTACAAATGTAAGTATTTCATCCTGCAGTGACAGACGGACAGTTCAAGAAATGTCTAAAGTGCCCCAGAGGGAGAGCAGTTAACCTCAGTATATACCTAATCTAGCTGCTCAGATGGACAGTTAGGAATGTATTCTGGTGGTGCTTCACACACTGATGCACATATGCGTTAGGCAGAAAACACTGGGAAGTGGTAGAAACCGCAATGAGACCTGCAGTCCGGCCGTGTGCTGAATATTGAGTGGCAGCACACAGGCCTTCACTGAGGTTTGTGCAATTTTTTTTTGTTGCAAGGCAGTGGCTGTAGCATGCAGCTGAATGGTCTGTTGTTTACAATGTTTCTGATTAGATATGTAATTGTGAGTATAAACCACTTTGTGGACGCCAGGCGCCGACAGCAGTGCGCACCAGATGTGACCTCCCTGTTTCCTTTTTCAAAATACCTGACCCACTCCTCCATTTTCCTAACAGTGGTCCATTTTTTAACACAGAGCACTTTCCTTCTCCAATTTCAAACAATGAGCTGTCCACCTCTCCTGGACTGTCTATCCTGTATTAATCCCGCTTTGCCAGATCTTCCTCCACCAGCGCCAAGAGGAGGAGGGTCTGGCTAGTCCACACATTATTCTGGGATGGGAGAAGAACTCGTCTGGTTTATTGGCGTTTCTTTAAACCAATCACAATCATCCTGGGCAGGCGCTAAGCAATGGGCAGAGCAAGGGTTTCTCTGCAAAATAGCCTCAGGAAGGAACGGATTTGGGTGAACGTTCAAAAGTTGTTTTAGTCGTGCAACAGAAAACTCAGATTGGACAGATAGTCTAGATAGTGGTCTGGATTTACCCTGGAAAGATCTGAGGAGCAGTTAACCATAGTCTTCATAAATCCACCGGAGTTTAAAATTCCATCACAAAGAAAGCAGAAGGTACCGAACATCCGGCAAAAAAGAGTGAAATCCAATGTAATTTCTTGCGGCAAAAGAGCAATCCCGGAACTTGAACGTTGTGGATAAATACTAATCCTGCATTAACAATGCAGTGACATCTTATAGCAGATCCTCTCCACAAAAAAACAAACCTGGAAAGTCCTCTCCAATGTAAAGTAAACTGGAAGGCACACTAAACATCAGGGCATAAGTGGGGACAGCAACAACTAACCATTCTAAAGTTACAGCAGGCTACTGAAGTGGCTAACCCGACATCAGTTATCAATTGTGTGTTAAAAACCTGGTTACACATTCAATAAGTAATGCCTGACTATTTGTGTTCATGTGTGTCTGTCCCTTTCTTGGTCCCTTTTCTCTTTCTCCCTCTCTTATTCCATTCCTACATTGCACCCTACCCTCTACCCTCTTTTCGTTCTCCATCTGCAGTACAGTCTTTATCCTTTTACAGCCTCTTTGCTTCTGTGAAGCAGTTTCACTTATGGACACAATGAAACTGGCAGGATACATTACTAAGCACCGTTCTCCTCCCCCCTTTTCTTCAGTCTTGCTTTCAACAGTGAATACATTTTTTCATCATACTATTTTTTTTCTCACTCCTTTGAGTTTGTCTCGCTTTGTCTTGCTCCAATTTGTCCTTACTTGGTTAGTTTTCACTTCCTTTTTGTTCTGCAGCACGTACCTGTCTGCCAGTGATTGATTAATCCTAACTATGCATTTGTCTCTTCACCCAGCTGTCTGTTGATCTCATCCACCCTGTACTGCTGTTATTTTGCCAAAGCTAATGGTTAAAAATAACAATAATAAATCTCAACTGTGTCTTTTCATCCTTCTGCTTCCTTCATAGACATCCAGAGAAACATTTACTTACCCTTATTTTTTCAAAAGAAGTTGGCAAGGAAAAGCTTAAAGGTAAGTGTGTTTTAGCCATTTTTAATTACTGAAAGTACAAAAGATTGCGGTGAGCTGGAAGCAGAGACTCCAGGCTTCAGAACATTCCATAAGAAATTTGTGAATAAGGTCAAACTTCTGTAAACCCATAGTCTTAACTGCATCACAATACATATGGACTATATATATATATATATATATATATATATATATATATATATATATATATATATATATATATATATATATATATATCAAGTCATGCATCTCTGATATAAAGGTTGAGGTTTCTCAACTACATAACACACCGCAAACTGCATTGTCTGTTTTACTATGATATTATATATATATATATATATATATATATATATATATATATTTTGTTTTTTTTTTTTTTTTCATCCATCTAAGTGTCCAACTGGTTGTTTAGTCAGTACGCCAGACTTAAATTTGTTCCACGTGTGTTTCAGTCATTTAAGTAGCACATTTGACAGAAATGATTTGTGCCAATCAAGTCGAGTCATGGTTTTATCAGCAGAAATATGGGTTACATGTGGAATCAGAAAGCAGATGATACCCACCTACATAGTTTAGATAGACATGTAGAATATACTGTAGAGATGCAGATTATTGTACACTGCCTCTGTGTGTGTGTGTGTCTTCAGTACTGTATATTCAGACCTGGTCATACTCTATCTATCCCTCTGCCAGGTGTTCTAGGTAGCTTGGCAGGAAACCAGAGCAGTCCCTGCCGATGGGAAGGGCTCTGAATAAAGCAGAGGTTTTATTTGACGAGCCCTGCATGGGGACCTGATGGCCGACTGGAATGCTCCCAGGGAGAGAGAGCTGATCTCTTTATCTGTCCGTTCTGTATCCTATTAGAGAATCACCTTCCATCACACCCTCCATTCAAAGGATGAGAGCAGCTTTAGCTAAGCTGCACTCTCCCTCACGCCCTCTCCTACACCTTTGTTAACCATTGCTCTCTCCTCTCTCCCTCCCTAACCCCTTTCCTCCCTCCCTCCCTACCATCTCTCACCTTCCTTCTCTCCATGACCTCTCAATCATTACCACACCTTTTCATTGTTTTTGCTTGTTTTCTGGCACATGCCCTCTTAACAACGAAATAGGTTGTCAGTCATTGCCTTCCATTGCCTTTTCTGATCTAGTGACCTGCTTTCAAAAAAGCATTCAAAAAGATTTAGGCATACTTTAAGGGGTTACACTTTACTTGAAGGTATATCTATGTAAAAGAGTGAAATGACACTGTCATTAACATGTTATAAACATGTCATAAAGTGTCATTCAGTTTTGTCATGACAAGTTATGGTTAGGGTTAGGGTTCATGTGTCATGACTGTATCATGACAGCGTCATGTCACTCTCATGTAGATACTTTCAAAGTAAAGTGTGACCCTTTCTACGTAAAGAAAAGTACATGTATTAATCACTTTTTATTGCCAACGTGTGAACAGATTGTAACGTAACTTTAACTTAGGACAGATTTTCCGACAAAGTCTAAAGGATGTGTCTAAAGGATGCAACGCTTATGTTCCCCCCTACAGCGGCAACAGTGTGCAAATAGAGTCCGCTAATATCAACAAATGACCGGCACCCACCCAACACAGAGTCCAACACAAAGTCCATGTAAGCACAACAAAGAAATAAAGATATTGGCCTATTGGACAGGTAAGCTTACATTACTGCAAAGCATATGACAATACTGTGATATTATATTATTATCTGTTTTGGCCGATGCCCAAAATGCTCGCTCACAGCAAATGTGCAACAGGGTGCTGACTGCAATTCACTTAACAGCTCCAGGTGTCAATAACAAGGAATTTCTGAAAATTCCTTTAAGATTTGAGAAAGATCACGTTCAGCAGCCTCTACTATCCAAGTTACATGCTTTGTGCACTACCTTAACCTTCTCCCCTAGAGCTTTGCCGCGTTTAATAACATTACGATACTCCTGCCTTTGCTTCGGGGAGATACCTGACATAATTCGCATGGCCTTTAAAGGTCTCTTCTGTCGCTCTCTCTCTGCTTCCCACTCACTCACTCTCTGTCACTCCCTCATTTCTTTCTCTTTGTCTGTCAAAGTAGCTGAGGCAGCAACTCAAATTTCTCACCACACAGACAAAAACAAATAACTGATACCCAAAACACAGTGGCAGAGAGAGAGAAAGAGAAAATGAGAGGGGAAAGCGTGACAAGGGTTGCCAGTGCCCAGAGCTGCCTGCCAAGAATCGATAAGGGATAGAACGATGACTGTGGAACAACCCCACTGGTAAAACCAGCTGCAAACCACATACATATACACACAGAGCAAACCCCCCCAAGAGAGAGTCCAGACTTGTTGAGGCAGTCATGAAAACACTAGTCTCGCCTTGCCAGATTTTCCTCCACCAGCGCTGCGGAGGAGGGTCTGGCTAGTCCACACAGCATTCTGGGATGGAAGTAAAACATACTCTCTTTAAAGCAATCACAATCGTCGTGGGCGGTGTGAGTGAAAACCGGCGGAATTTCTGTCTGCAATGAAGCAATCCCAGAACTCGAACGTCAAGGATATAGACTATAAAAACTCAAATTTTACAAGAGTGATATTTTTGTTTTGCTGTTTCACTGATGAAGCATCATAATACTGTACCAAGAGCCTAGTAGCTGTATTGTTCATTCATTCAACTTTGTGTATTTGTGATTAGAGCAGGGGAAGTGAGGAAGAGGAGCTGTTTTTATCTGTCTGTGTGTGTGTGTGTGTGTGTGTGTGTGTGTGTGTGTGTGTGTGTGTGTGTGTGCGTGTGTAGTAGCAGATTGACACCATTATGTCTACTCTCCCTCCCTCCACACCATAAGCCAATTCACACTCATCACTCTGCTATTAAGCAGCTTTGCATCGGTACAGCTATGACTGTAACTGTGGGAATTTTCATTACTGTGTGTGTGTGTGTGTGTGTGTGTGTGTGTGTGTGTGTGTGTGTGTGTGTGTGTGTGTACTGCCAATTGCTATTTATTTGCTGCAAATTTAGTAACAAATTATTGGCGTTTCAACAATCACCCATTTGTAAATGAAAGTCATACGACCCTCTGTAAAACGTCTGAAGTTAACTCCACTTGTCTATGTCACAACATCTCGTCTCCTTTCCCTTCTCCCACAACCTTAACAATTTCTCCCTCCTCTTTGCTCTCCCATTGCCTCCCCATTTTCCTCTCTTTCACCCCTGCAACCCTCCTTTTTCCCTCTCTTCCCTTCCTCCACTCTTCTCTCGTTCTCTTCACTCTATTGCTCTTTTTTATGTCCTCTTCATCAACATTTTTCACCATACCAGAGTCCTTCCCACCCTTTTCCACTGCAGTTAAGTCTGCGCATAGGACTGTGTGTGTGTGTGTGTGTGTGTGTGTGTGTGTGTGTGTGTGTGTGTGTGTGTGTGTTGTCAGGTTCAGTAGAGGCTCAGTGGCAATCGATAAGTATATGGGCAACAGCTCAATATAATTATAGAGGGATACTGTGAATCACTGCGGTGGGACACTGTGTGTGTGTGTGTGTGTGTGTGTGTGTGTGTGTGTGTGTGTGTGTGTGTGTGTGTGTGTGTGTGTGTGTGTGTGTGTGCGCGTGTATAGTTGCTACTTGCCAATGGTCACTCTTCTCTGGCTCTTTATCCCCCGCAGCCACCAGCCCTCCACACTTCTCTCTCTCTCTCCTTTGCAGTGTTGGATGATAATAAATTACTGTGGATAAGTAGCGGTCCTATTCCCAATCTGCAGCCTAAACCTTTTTGTTTCTGATACAACACATCACTAGTGTGACCATGCGACTAAATCCTCATACAGGAAGTGTTCATTTTAATTTTACACATGCTGCATGAGTGTCCATCTATTTCTCCTCCTATTTCTTAAGATGTAAATGTGCTGTTAGAGTAAAGCATGATGTGAATTAACCACAAATGAAAAAGGCAAATTATTATTTACGTATGTAAGCTGGTTCTAATAAACCTTACGGGTAATAAAATGCCTAATTCTCCGTGTTGGAATCATCCTTAAGATCAAATGACCTGCCCCATGCACTGTAAAGACTATTGTATTGAAATGAAAGTATTACTTCTGGGGTGTCTTAATTATGGCAACAGGTGCAAAGATTTTATTGACAGTGAAAGGGAGAAAATATGGTAGTATTTAATGCAGTAGTAATCACTGCATTAAACTCACTGCTCTGCACAAATCTGACACACACAGCTGCAGCTGCAACAGCAGGGCAGCGTGCGTGTAAGAAAGTGGGATTTTGATGACAGTTACATCTGTATTTGACAAACACGTCCCTCAGGCACAGAGCAGCAGGGATATGATCGCCATACATCACACACATGATGATGTTTTCTGAGGACGTGGGAGTTTTTCAGAAGGAACATTAAAGTCACATGACTGGCTTACGGCTGACGAGTGAGGAGGAGTGTTCATTAAAAGGTGCTCTAAGAGATGTCACACGTTTTTAAGGCTACAACATTTTTTGCCACGTACAGAAAACATCTCCTCACTGTCTCTTATTGTCTCTGTAAACAGCCCAGGCTCCACAACCACCAACAACAACAAAAAAACAGTGTTTCAGCGTTCCAGCCAGTAACCGGCAAGAAGGATTTGGGGGTGGGGGGTTAGTGTGTGGGAGGGGATGGGTTAAAGAGGTGGGAGGGGCAAGCTAGCTTTCAACCTAGCACGTTCAAGGTAGACTTGGAAAGTGTGCTGCGTGAATTTACATGTGTTTTACTCTTTAAATGTGTTGACTGAGAAGGTGAGCAAGGGGGACAAATAGACATACAGTAAATATATACATAATGTATGTACACACACACACACACACACACACACACACACACACACACACACACACACACACAGTTAACATGCCAGAAACGTAATTACTTAGAGAAAATCATGTTTGGTTTCCACAGTACTGAGGCATCCTGCAGCTATGAGTCTCAGGAAACAGTACACACACACACACACACACACACACACACTTTCAAATATGTACTGTGTCCTGAGACTCAGAGCTGCAGGCTTATCTGAAGAGCAGGTACACAGGCTCAGGACATATTTGGATTCAGACACTTTCTCGGCTTTATTTGCACCCAGAGCACGACATTCAAAAACTTCACTGGAAAGTCAAGTGGCTCGGTAGATAAGAAAATGACTGACTCCTGTTCACTGCTGTATAGGGTTGGGTGAACGTCCCTGACACCGGTACAAAGCTGCTATTGGAGCCCATTTAAAGATTTAGTTGACAACCAAGATACTGCTTTAAAGAATATATAATAATCCCAAGCAATATCAGTAAAGTTTAACTACTTTAAACTGTGAGGTAAAAAAGGCTGTGAAAAAAAATAGGGATCACAACTGATGACTGGGAGGAAATTAAGAGGATAGGGAGGATAGTGGAAATACATTATCCTTGAAAAGTCACTAAACCATTAAAACAAAGTTAAAAATCAGATTCTCAAGAAAGGAAATCAAAAAAATACCTGAGTGGCTCGGGCATTTCACGAGCCACTTCCAACATTGAGAATGAAGCCAGATGAAGGAAAGAAAGCCTTTTAGTTGAATCTCTTCCTTCTACCTTAATTTGTTCTTTTATATGTCTGGCATGTGATTTTTTGCATAAAGTGATTTAATAAATACCTGGGATTTTTTGACTAGTAAAATAGTAAGGGATCTGTATTCTGGTTACTATGACAAAATGAGTTCACTTAGTCTATCTGGGCAACAGGCAGAGTTTTCATCTGCGTGAATCTTAGATACTAAATATAAACCAGGATTATGGTGTGGATGATGTTCCTCTCGCCACAGTGAAGAATGTTTAAAGTGACACTTCTCTCCCTTCCAAAATCTTTACCTCCTTCTCTCTGTGTCTCTCTCCCACTCTAAATCCTGTCTTATCTCATCCTGTCCTTCCCTCCAGCTTCTTCTCATCATTCCACTTAAACTCTTTCACTAATGAGTTCCTCCTCCTCCTCCTTCTTCTTCTTCTTCTTCTTCCCTCTCCCCCTCACCCTCTTTTCCTTTTGTTTCAGTTCTCTGTTCCTCTGTGAAGACAATGTTAACATCATGCAAGGGGGAAAAGGACACTCAGTGACTGTAGCAGACATGTACTTTACTAATTTTGTCTGTGTTGTCGACATTCATTTCTCACTCGTTTTTTTTGCCGCCTGGAATAACATTATTATTATTAATTATAATAATTATTATTTCATGGGTCAACGTGAGTCAGCAGCTAAAGATGAACTCTGTCTTACATGCAGTCTGATACACACTTGAAAGTACATATAGGGACACAGACTTAGAGCTATAGCAATGTATCTCAACATGCAAAAGAAAAGAAATATGTCAAACACTGACTCTTATTGCAAGAGATTACACTCAGACAAAGCAGAGGCGGCACAAAAATTGCCATGAATCAAAATTTAAAAAAAAAACATTACTAGCAAAACTGAAATTAGGCTAAAGATTAGACTAAAATACAGAGAAAAGAAGATGCAAAATCGACATTTAAGCATGTCAGATAATTGGACCAGTCAGCAATGTTGACCGACACTATGAGCCGGTTATCAATCAAATATACGGCAACACACGCACAATTGGTGCATGCAGGCCTGTTAGTTGATTGATTTCATTGACTAATAGGGACTAATAGGGAGCACAGCTTGTGTGGATCCATTTGTTTGTGTTTGAGGGAAAATGTGTGTATGATGAGTATTGAGTGTGTGTCATACTTAATATGTTTGGGAGTGTAAAGTGGTCTGGGCTGCAGATATATTGGTACTGTTTTATTATGAAATAGTGAATGTTGTCAAGCTTCTACATACTGACTATTAATGTAATAATACTATTCTAATGGGACTAATTACCCTGAGATTTAAGACAAGTTTAGGCTCCCACAGTGATCTAAAGCAGGTGCTGCTGTCATGGAAAATGTGGTACAAACAAAGGTTTTCACAACTTAAATTGTTGTTCCTGCTTTTCGATGAAAACATGACAGTCAGGGTGGTGTGGAAGTTAAAGGAAAGATTGTTGGAGCGCTGCATCTGACAATAAGTAAAAGATCATCCGCACATGCAAGTTGAAATTATTTGAAAACGAAACCTTCCTGACCAAAAACTCAACTAAAGAAAGGCTGTGGTTTCTAACTTGAGTTCCGGGGGTCACAAATGTGATGATTTTAAAGTCCAATATCTCAGATGTGCTCATTCTGTCACCTTTACCGTCTTGTATATTTGATACTCCGGCAAAGTCATGAAAGTTTACAAATGCATGTCATAGATTTGTATACAAACGTTGATCATGTAGCAGAAAACTGTAGAAGGTTATGAAGTGAAGTGATAAAGATAGATGAGTTTTACATCCATGTGAACAGAGCTGGGCCAGGAAAGAGCAGGTTAGTGATGGAGTCATATTGAATGCAATGGAGCACATCACTTCCTTCCATTCCTCTTACTTTTTCTACAGCGTTCTCTCCATTTCTCTTTCCATCACTTGGCCACTACAGCTGATGACCCTGGAGCAGTCTGTGTGTGTGTTTGTGTGTGTGTGTGTGTGTGTGTGTGTGTGTGTATGTGTCAAGGGTAATGGCTATACAACAAACTCCCTCTCTGAAACTTGGCCAATAGAGAGCATGCTCATAGCACTGCCACGCAAAGTACAGGTACAGTAATGGGAGAAGGTATAAACTTTATACTGTTAACTGCTATGCCTTCCCTTTCCGTAACCCGCTCAAGTCTTTTTTATTGAATTGTACGGTATACTGCTGAGAAATAAATATATCTATTAGCTGTCACAAGATTGCGTCAATCCAGGCTATATACAGGTTTGGGGAACTGAGTAATACAGGCTGGCTGTGGAGTGATTTTGGCTCAAGCTTGTTGTTTGGAGATTCCCCATAAGCGAGAAGTTCTGTGGCAAAAAAAATTCAAATTCTTTGTAACAAAATAAAAGGAATTTAGTCGTATTTAGGAAATTATTTCACATAATAAATAACATGGTTGCTCTTGTTTCTAATTTAACGTGAAAAAACAGGGTTGGTTTTGTGTAATTTAACATAAAAGAATAACGTGAATTTATTTGTTGTTATTTAATTTGACAAAATAACTAGCATGAGCAGTTTGGGGAATATATACTGTATATCGTTAATATATGACTCTTTGCCTTACGGCATCTTTTGCCACCTTCTTCACCCTATTGCACAGGGTGCCTAGCAAACGCCACAGTGATTGGATGCATGTTGGTCCGGCTCACAGACTTTGCTCAGTGATAAGCAAACTTACTACTGGGCATTTCACATTTTGAGAATTGGGAGTTTTCTACCGACAGTGGAGCCATATTAACCCATCTGAGAATTATAGTATTATCTTAGAGAGCTAGAATGGTTTGCTTTTTACTTTTAATTGATATTTAATTTCAATTTTAACAACAGTCACCCAAAGACTCACCGATGATCATGTCGGCCTTCTTTGTGCGTCTCTGTCCCCTTTTCCCTGTTTGAAGGAGGCAAAGACTCAACTGGAGCTGATCAGCTGGATGGCCAAATCTTATTTCATGCTTGTTACTCACACACAGACACACACACAGAGTCATCCTTTCGTTATTTGCAACAGCCTAAATGGGCTTGGGCAGAGGGAAGCCTGGGGCAGGAGAAGGAGAGAAGGGAGAGGGTGAGGAGGTGAGGAGAAAAGAAGAGACTGTCATTATGAACACTGTGGACGGAGGAGATAAAGGTTAGTGGTATTGAATCCTGATGACCTGCTACATCCTTGCCTGCCTGATGAAAGAGACAGAGATGGTAGTGATACAGAGATCGCAAGGGAAGAATGAAAGATGGATGGCAAGCAACGAGAGAAAAGAGGAGCAAGAGAGAGAAAACACTTAGCAAGAGAAGGGGAGATGATGCCAGACAATGTGTGTGTAGTATATTTGTGTGTATGTAAGTGTGTTCCATGGGTTAAATGTGTGTGTCAGTGTCTCATAACCAAGGTCAGGTTGCCTGTAGGCAGTTCATTGCAGTTGGCCTCACTGCCTTCCCTGCTCTTCATCTTCTGTCCTTTCCTCCTTTTTGTTTCATCCCCAATTTCTCCCACAACAGATTTAAATCTAATTTTGTTTAGTTGAAGTCCCTTTCTTTATCTTTGTCCCTCTTCACTCCCTCACTCTTCTCTTTCAGTGTTATCTCGTTTTCACTGCAGAAAAAAAAACAGTAATATCCAAAAAGTAACAAATCTGTTTGTGACTGCTTCCATGATTCATTTCTCTCATTCCCCTCCTATATTACAAAGCTCTTTCTACTTCAGGTTTCTCCCTCTCCATCCTCATTCCCTTACGTACCTTCATAACCAGGTCAAAGGCAGAGAGACTCTACTCCTTCCTCACAAATACTTTAAAGTTACAAAGCTTCATGCTGCATTCACTGGGAGCATATAGTGGAAGGACGTTGCAACAACCTGGAACTTTCACTTCAGACATATTTTCCATCTACTGTAATTTTAGAAAAAAGGGGTGGAGAGCTAAAAGCACACATACAAACAATCATTTTCCTAGTGGTCAAGGATAAATATTACTGTCTCAATGAGAAATAATGAAATTATTAATATCCAATACTTTTTATAAACACAAACTTTGCATGTATTGTCAAAGATTTTGTTAAAATCTTCACGTGGCATTACAAATAGGCCTTTTTTTAACGCAGACAATATTGATTGAGTCCATTGATGACATGATATATAGGTAATTCATGTGCTTAGTTACACCCACTCATTTCCTACTATGACATGTCAAAACATCTGCGTAAAAAAAATTTTGTCAACACAGTTGACAAAAATACGGTTATGAAATAATACATTTAATTATTTAATTACAGTGTATCTCACTTTGGCAATAAGTTGTTAACACGTCCAAGAATTTGTGCTTTGTCACATTCATCCTCACAATTTCATATTCTTGCAGAGGTTATTAAGTGAGTGTTTTGTAGGTTAAGCGGGTAATTGGAAGGCATAAAATGCACTGGGAAAGCTTATCTCTTTGATGACATTAAGTGGCAATAATGCCATGGTGTAGTAGCAGTAAATGGAGGAACATTTTGGTTTGTTTGTGCAAAACACAAAGGAGGGAGACATTGTTTTTTTATTTAATATTGCAACCCTCTGCAAAAGAACAGAGCTATCGCAGTATCAATACTTATATTTTCAAAGCACCCCTCATTAGTGCTTAAGTTTCAGTCAAATGGAAAGCACTGGCCCACATACACACACACACAAAATCCTCTGCTGAGTGCGAAAGACAAAAGAGGCAGGCTTTATTGTTTGAATAATTACTTTACATGCCACACTCACTCTGGAAGCAACCACAACACACACACACAGACAGAAAAACAGAACACACTCTTGAACCAACTAAACACACACCCTTAGAGGGGATTACACATCTCTCCCGGAACAATGCCTTTGCCACCAGGAATCAACCTGATGGAGGAGCAAGAATCTTTGTGTGTGTGTGTGTGTGTGTGTGTGTGTGTGTGTGTTTCATTCCCATGCTTTAACTTATGATGTTCCTACAGTACATTCACCTCATGCTCAAGTACAGCTTTGACACACACACACACACACACACACACACACACTCACAAGCGTATCTAACACACTTATCTGGGAGACTATGATCCCGCCTTGCAGGGGGAATGCGACTCCGTCTCTATTGGTGGAATGTTGCCGCCCGAAATAAAACACAATTTCCTTTTGTTTTGTGATAAGTATCTTGTGCACACATATCCTGTTTGGCCATTTTGTCAGGCAGACTAAAAAAAGCAAGATGTGTCTATGTGAGCAGATAGGTCTCATTGGTGTCCATAGGAGTTTAAAATCTGACTTGAACTGCCTGAATATCAACTTCCTCTCTCCTCTAGATGGGAGCTGTTTTCTGTCCAAAGTAAAGGAGTTCAAGTATTTCAGAAAGATAGAAACCAGTCAGATGTATCTGAACAACTGAAGGGAATCCATGGAAAATTACTGTCTGGACCACATGCATTCTTCCAGCTTGTAGCACTAGCACTGCTGAGGTATCTTATGTCTGAATGGATGAAGATGACAAAAAAGGGAAATCTGCTGCCACAAAAATAGTGAATTTGTATATGAGTTCCACGAAGAACAAAAGCGGCATCCGCTTAAGATGCCTTCTTGGGGGAGGTGATAAGGAGACTGGTAGGAGACCTCAGGGTATACCCAGAATACATCGGAGGAAATACATATCTAACATAGAAGCTCCATACAGAAGAATTGGTCCAATCTTGGTGACTGGAGAGTGATTGTTTCTGTGTCAGTCAGCTGAGGAGCCCTTGAGCAAGACCCTGAACCCAAAGTTCTCAAAAGGCCACAACGCGCACTCATTAACAACTGCAGATGAGTTTGCGGAAGTGTCTCAAGTTGAGAGGTTCTCATTTAATCAAAACCAACAGATGTCACTGATTATTTTGTTTACAATATTATGGTTTTGGTCGTCTATATGTGTTGGAATAAAATGTATTCATATCATGTGTGCTCATAAACATATTCACGTAGTGCATTATATTAATCATATGTGTTAAATTCATTAGGTTTTGAGGTAAAAGAGCTAAAGCATTACATATAGTCTGCTTGGTGTCAGTTTGATTATTAGGTTCACTTCTGAATAAGAAGCATGTAGTTTATAGTTTACTGTGATCTTATAATAGGTTTGTTTTGGTACAATGTGTCATAGCTCTGCCGAGTGCGTCAATTTTGAAAAGCAGGGCCAAGGGTGGTTAGGGACACGTCTTGTGTTTGGGTGAAGGGCCTCTCCAGTAGCAGTCTGGTACCTGTCATCTATTGTGCAGGCCAATCGCTGCTAGACACGATCCTTATGGAGACAAAAGACAGCACATGAACATGTCACGTGGTGGCAACTGAACCCCGAGGACATAAGATCATGCAGAAAGGGCTAGAGGGTTAGACAAACTTGGGAGAGCTATGGATGCATGTTCTCTGTAACTTTGTCTCTAGGATATATTCTATCTGAATAAATGTTCTTTTATCCAACCTACAGACTTGAACCCTTCTTCCTGAAAAAATCTGGAAGGGCAGGATTGTAGCGCAACATATGTTACATATTTTAGATGTGATTTAGACTTTTTTTCATTCACATATCTGGCATGGAAAGCTCCCTGGTGCATGGTGGGAAGCGCTGATAAGTGAAAATCCATGCAAAAATCCAAATTCCAGTAACCTTGTGTAAAATGCCTACTAAAGATCTTTATCTTGGCTGTGTGGGTTATTCATGGATTGTGTTGTAACAGTCGTATTCATCTCTTGGTTGATCCTTTCATATCCTCACCAGTGACACTGCAGACTCAATGCAATACTGAAGCTTTCAAACTGAATATCTTCTAGTCTATCAGGGCTCATTATCCTATCTAATAAATTCATTATCACATAGCCATGACTCTATGTGACCAGAGGCAGATGTTC